>BQNB010026447.1:35075-58589 GCA_026074375.1 Tanacetum coccineum | reverse complement strand
AGTTCATGCAAAAGGCTTGTGTATACTTTGCTACACAACCTGTGCTGTCTCACAGAATAAGTATACGTGTCAGTGCATTTATTTTTCCAAACAAGAGAAATCTTCTTTAACCCTAACAATTTTTCTAATAAATATTGATTTTCAAAAATCATGTTCTGGTTAATCAAGTGAAAAGTGTTGTCTTTAAAATCTAGATCAGCTTCAATGTCATCAGAAAAAGGTTTAAAAAGATAATTCGACCACTCAAATAAAGACTACAACTCTTTAAATAGAAAATGGATCTTTGTCCAAGGAGGGAGAAAGTGCTAACGAATAATCTTTCAAAACAGTCTTTCAAAATAAATCATGAAATAAACGGATAAAGTTTTTGATAATGACAGATCACTATTTGAAGGGGGAGTTAAGTCATTTTATCTTTAAGAGCCTTAGATGTCATTGTTATAAACTTTAGGGACTAATATGCAACTTGTAACTTAGGGAATTTAGGCTTGCAACTTCGAGGACCTATGTTGCCATTTTCTAAACTAGTTTAAATCTTTGGAAAAGTGTATAATGGAAATGCAAACACATGATAAACCAGGGTCTAAAGCTGCCAATTTTGAAACTCTCATCCATAAACCCTTGGGCGGTTTGTTTAAGTTTTATTTTTGTAAAACTTTTTCATCTTAAACAATTAAACTGCGCATCCCCTTAATCAAAAATCAAGAACGTGTTTTTCTTCAAAAGGTAAAACTTGAAATATGTTCTAAATCATCTTAACAACATGAGGTTCGAAGGAATTGGTTTATTTCACTACTAATCACCTAAAATTCTTTAAAATCGAATTAGGGTTCATAGAATTCAAAGTGTGTTTAAGAACAATTAACCATGGGGTTAATGTTCTCCTAGGTGCTCTTAGGTTAGTGTTAAAATAGTTTTGCATGAATCATCCAAATGCTTGCTAGGCTTTGTAACACCCCCAAATTGGGTCGCAGCGGAAATAAGGGTCCGGGGCGTGTTACTTCTCAGATCAACAACACAAGATAATATAAGAACGACCAAAAAGTCGTTTAAAACTGATACATTGGATTTAATAAAGTATGTGTTACAAAAGCCCGAAGCTTTACTTGTTTACTTGTTATTATTACAAAGATTTCCAGCCCATAACAGATACACAAAATGTAATGCGACTAAATCTTTAATGCATGACTTCATAATATAATCACCAATGTATCCTTCGCACCTCGTGCTTAATGACCTGAAAAACATTGCATTTAAAAACGTCAACATAAAGTTGGTGAATTTCATAGGTTTATGTAAATGTATATGCAGGACCGCAAGACTTTCCCAGTGATAATGCAACAGATGCAGACATCACAAAATGCAATTACGTTTACCTAAGCTCATGACACTGAAGCTCGACATAATTGAATACAATATATAAATATTGCCTACACTGCCCGTGATGATGTTCAACCCGTAACATCCAGTATCCGACATGATATACGTTCGTTTCCAGTGATAGCTAGTCACCCGAACGGGGAGGTCAATCCCAAATAGATCTATCTATAATCATACGCGCTCACATTCCAGTAATTGACAGTTCATGATTCATGGGCATAGTGGGTTATCGCTACTTAGGCAAAACGTAATCATGATAAAATGTACACTTGCGTCCAATTTGTAAAACATGCATATGTTTCTCACCCCAAAAACTTGTAATTTAATAATTGTAAAACATGGGGCTATGAACTCACCTCGAGTGAGTAAATTGATAACAAAATATCCCAAGTAAAAACGCGTCACGCTAACGCTCGAATGCAACCTAGTTAATATAGGTCGAATCAGTAATCAAGTATGTTGTCTAACAACAACTGTATATAATCCTATATAGTTATCATCGTACTATCGTTCGGGCTATCATAATTTAAGAGGTCATGACATGACGTACGAGGAGTTAGGACACTTTAAATCGTAAATCCAACAACTCGTCAATACGCCCTCCGAAGAAGCCTCATTATGAAATTCCCTAGTAATATAGCACTATTGGATAACTAAAAACATTATATAAATATAAATCTATAATATAAATATATTATATAAAGTAGATATATATATATATATATATATATATATATATATATATATATATATATATATATATATATATATAGCTATATCACCATCTATTTGTTTAAGTGAAATCGTCATTATAAAGTAAAAACGTTTATAATTACGCCTTTAGTAAAAATGACATAACTTTGTCGTTTTAAGCCCGTTTCTCGCGTTTCTTACGCCCACGCTTTCGTATTAAGACGAGTGATCATAAAATCACATTTTTTAGATTTTTCAATTCAATGAAAATAGTGGTGTTTTACTGTTCACTAACAGCTATAAAATATATTTTAATACTTTTAATTAGCGTAAACTCGTAATCGCGATAACTTATTCGTTTTAACTCCGATTTTAGTGATTCTTTCGAGCACGTTCTTGTAATTGAAAGTTTTATCATATTATTGATGTTTATAAAGTATAAGTTTCTGTGATGAATAGTACTTTTTATAAAAATTGTTTTATAAAAGTATTAACTATCGTAAACTTGTAAATAGCGTATCTTCTTCGTTATTAATCGGTTTTTCGAGTTCTTTATGACCCATCGATCCTTGTGACATGTAGTATTTTATAAAATCATAAAACATATATGTAAATTTTAAATTACAAAACAGCCCCTAAGATATTTATTTCCAAAATGTGTTTAAAACTTGTTTTATGTATTAATTAGTTTAGTAGTTTACTTTAAAAAAACTAATAACCATATTTTACATATGTGGTACTTATAATAAAGTCCAATATCATCCCTAGTCCTTGTAAATTCATTGTAACAAGTTTAACCCTTTTACTTTCATTATTTTCACATGTGAAGATTAAGAAACCTTATAAAACCCTAATTTAACCTAAACATGTTTATACTTAATCCATAGGTTAACATACTTTTATTTTTACTTTTCCATGGTATATAGGACCATATGATATAAGAATAAGTGCATATAATCATAAACATAAATAATAACTCATTTTTCATATTAGAAAGTCCTTAGTGGTGATTATGGCTATATTTAACATGTAACACATAAAATCATAAGAAATAAAAGTATAAAGGAATTAAGAAAACCTTATTGATGATGTATAGGATGTAAAATGAATGCTAAACCCGTGTTTAGACTGAAATCCAAGCTTTCAAGCTTATAACCCTAGATTAGGTTTCCAAAACCCTAATCTTTACTTTTTCTTCTTAATACTTGCAAATGGTGATCCAAGGCTTGTAAACACCTTAGAATACCTTAAGTATGTTGTGTATAGGGTTGTATAATCTTAGAAAATCAAAGTGTGGATTGTGTATTAAAGCTTATTTGAGCCGTGAGCTAGGGGAGTAAAAGAGAGAAAGAAAATGAAATTTTGTTAAGTATAAGAGTATGTAAACATTTCTCATGCATGCATGCTTATTTATAGTCAAAATATCTTACTAACCTAACCATGGTTACTTTCTAACCCTAGTTTAGTTAAACAAGTCAAGTTGGTAAAAGGTGTAAGAATTTATTTCATAAATATCTTTATAATATCTAGATATTATTTAAAAGATGTAAACTTTGAAAAGTCTTGGTCTCATCCTCAAATTTTCGGCATTATGTGTATATATGTGATGTTATATTTGTTATTTTGGGTATTGGGTATAATCGTGGGTATTTGTTTAGGCGTAGTTAGGTTTTAGAACTTCCGGGTATGCCTAAACGCATTTTATCGTGAAACGTAAGCATTTTACGTAACCAATAAAAATAAGATGAACAAAGTTATTAATTATCCTCATAATAATCATATAACACTTGCTTGATGTAAACATTTAATTGTTTAATGCCCGTTTACATTGTATGATCATTTTCAGTCTACGCGATTTAGCTTAACGATTAAAATTAAAAGTGAACGCGTACGAGAAAAAAAAATAGTGAAAATTAATAGTTTTGAAAATGACCTGAAAATACGGATGTTTACAGTCCTTCGTTAGAAGAGCCTTGTCCTCAAGGCTCAGGTTGCAACACCTGAAGAAGGGACGGGTTTAGAGAAAAGATTTGGATATTTGTTCCAGAATTGGTCTTCACGTTCCCAAGTATACTCAACTCCTTGCCGAGAGTTCCAACGAACTTTGACTAATGGCTTCGCTTTAGATTTTTCACATCCCGTTCCACAATCTCAATAAGTTCTTCAACAAAATGCAGATTTTCATCAATCTCGATCTCATTCAAGGGCACCTGAACATTTGGCTCAGCCAAACATTTCTTGAGGTTTGACACATGAAACGTGTCGTGGACACATCTTAGTTCTTGGGATAACTTCAGTCGATAAGCCATCGGTCCAACACACTCTACTATTTCAAATGGTCCCACATATCATAGTGCTAGCTTTCCTTTGACACAAAAAAGGGGTGGGGGGGGGTGGAGGGGCAGGGGGGACCGCTCGATAATGATTCATGGCCACGACACTATCTAGCTAAGTTGGCGCTTTCTTACCAAATCGTACCACTCCCTTCCAGGAGATACCTTTCTGTAACTCGAGGGGGGGGGTTGGGGGTGGGAGTGTGTGAGTGGGGGGAATTGTGGCATTTCTTGTATTACCGTACGCGGTGCATATGAAGAGTCTTTTCGGCGACTGATCCTGAAATTTCTTGCTGTTTTATCATCTATATTTTGGGGGAGGAATTAGAGGGATGAGTGCGTGGGGATCGTTGGGCAGTGTGGATTTTTATTATATATCTTAATTCCTTCAGTAAAGTTGTAGGAGATAAGTTGTCGAAAGTACAGTGAAGTATCTTATGTGTAGAGTCTAATTATTTAGTTGGGGTGTGTTAAATGTGTATAGTAATAAATGATAGTGTTTGGTGGTCCCCAACTGCCAAATAAAATCCATAACACAAAGGCTGCGAGAGTGCGTTTCTTCCAGCCGTCTGAATATGATGTTCACTCAGCTGACCTCGGGATCGGAGGAGGGTACACTATGTTAATCAAGGTACATAGTTCTTTCCAGGGAGGGGGGGGAGGGGGGGCGGCGCATAAAGAAGACTGTATGGACGTGATATCGTCCATACACAGTAGTTTTTGTGTCTAATATTTTGTACAAGGGCATTCCATGTTCGCTAAAATCTCGTTTACATAGAATTTTTGCGCAGAGCTTCTCGGGTTTTAGAAGAGCGCTCACGATAGTGGTTATGACGACTTGGATCTCTAATCCACAATAGCCATAAAGCGGAGGAGTGCGGGGGAATACCAAACAGCGTCTGCTTTAGGCTAAACTTCTTTGGAATAGTCAGGATTAATCGGGCCCATGTCCAAGACAGAGATTTTCTGTTCGATGGGAGGAGGGGGTGCGATCTTGTTTCTGTGTTCGCTGTCATATTGAAATGGAAGAAATTCGGGCGTGGGAACGGTACACACAATTGTTCGGGGTCGGCAGAATTACTATAATCAGAGAGGGGGGGGGAGGAGTGCTATCTATTCATATTACATCTTTTATGATCCTTTCTCTAGAATATTCTAATATATCATGATGAAATGATTGGTAAGATTTCGCTTACAATTCCTAACTGATAGAAATCACAGATACCGATCAAAGAAGTAATTTCACGTCATCTGAGGCTCTTCTCAAGGGAGAGTCTTTGCAAAGTATTTAAATAGAATATAAAAATACAGGAGTTAGAGGGCACAAGGTTCTAGATTTCTTGATGTGGGGGTGGTGTCGGCGGGAGAGTGCGTGGGGTAGGTGAGAGAGAGTGCGCGGAGGGTTGTGTTATTAAGTTCTCACACAACAAGCGCAACACGTGAAGAGAGGGCGAGGTGGGGGGGGGTGGCGGGTGGATGTGCGAGGCGTGTCTCTATGATGATGATCATCTCTGCAATCTATCTTAGTTTGTGTGTTGTTGGGTTGGTGATAATGGACAGTAAGAGGTCTCTATATATACATTAAAAGGTGCGCGTGTGTGGGGTGCGAGGACATACACAAGAGTGTGACACACACGTATATCTGTACTATATAATATACGAATACTTGGTGTAAGATTGTAGGCATGTTTTGGTATCATGTGTAACGAAACATTATTATGTCTCCCAATGGTTTGGCTTAAACACAACCGCCACCCCACAATTCCAGGTCGCCTAATGGTGTTGGTGATAATTATTCAGCTGAGACTATCTGTCAACCATGTCTTGACGCATATGGCTTATTACTATTAGCCTTGCTAGGCTGAATAGCTCGCCACACTAAACCGGGGTTTGATGCATCTCAATAGACCACAAAGTCATCTGGTCATCGGGAGTGCTAACACAGGAAGCATTGCATTTTTTCTCCATTCAAAAATTTGGTAGCTTCCGCTTGCTTATCGCCCCACACATATGCTTATTCATTTGAGTCAACAGGTGAGGGCTTTGCTATCTTGGTGAAATTTCGATAAACCTTCAGGTAGTAACCTGCCAATTCCTAGAAATGAACGAGATTTCTGTTGGTGACCTCAGGGGTCCTGCCAGTTCTTGACAGGACTCAGACCTTGCTAAGGAGCCATCGTGGATACCAGTCTCGGTTGACCCACATTCCTAGGAAACTGAACCTTCTTCAACCAAATTACCGCAATACCCATATGCAAATTTGAATACAACTGCTACAATCATGAGTCTGTGAGTAAGTCTAGAATTTGTTTTCAGTGGACTTCGTGCCTCTCTGACTTGGAGTAGATTAAAATGTCGTCAATGAAAACACAAGTTACGATTTGTCCAAATACCGCTTGCAGACCGGTTCACTTAAGTCCATAAATATTGTGGCGCGTTGTCATCCCAAATGGCATGACTGTAACTCGAAAGGCCATATCGGGTTCTAAACTCGGTCCTTTTCGGTATATCTACTTCTCGGACTCTCAACTGATGATATCCGGAAAACGAAGATCACTTAGGATAAAGCAACACCACCTTGTAATTGATCAAACAGTCATCAATCTGGGAAAGGGGTAACAGTTCTTTATAGTCAACTTTTTATTCCCTGAAGTCAATACACATACTCAACGAACCGTCCATCCTTTTGACAAAAGCAACAGGTGCTTCCCATGGTAGAGACTTGGTTCGAATAAAACCCTTCTCTTAAAGTTCTTTGAGCTGGTTTGACAATTCTAACATTTCTAAAGGGGCTAACCGGTATGGAGATCTAACAACTGGCGATGCTCCTGGAATCAGATCAATGCGAAAGTTCTAGCCTTCTACCCGCACATGAGTATACCCAACGAGATCATCTGGAAATACTATCGGGGAAATCTCGGACAATATGGATGTCCATCAAGCTTTTTCTCATCAGCCTTGATACATGCAAAGTGATCCAAGATCCTTCTTCGGCCCCTCTCGTCGCCTTGAACTATCAAGAATCTCGCCATTTTCGGAGAGGAATACGGTACAATCTTCTCAAACAATCGATGAGACTCGTAGTATGCCAACCATTCCATTCCAATATAACATCAAAACTTCCTAGTTGGATTGGCAACAAGTCTATTTTGGAAGCCGTGATTTTAATAAACTAAGGTGCAACTACATAAAATGGTATTGGTGCTAACAACTTTGTTTCCCCGTCTGCTGAATTCGATTTCATAATTAGTGTTCAAAAGCGGTTGGGCACTATCAATAAAAGGTGTAAACGGCAAGAAGATACAAAACTCTTCCAGCACCAAAATAAAGAGAAACAACGTAGTGAATCATTTAAGGAATAACGTAGCCCGTGACACATATCGGATACTACAGACGATTTTCCAACGCCACCACATAAGGCACTACACAGCTCCATCATTCTTCTGCTGTGTTCCTTGCTGTTTGGAGGCACTTGTCCCTTGTTAGTGTCCTTTCTCACCACACCTAACCGAAGCATTCACATTTTGCAGGAAATTATACCTGCAACCCGAACCCTTAGATCTACAATCCTTCTCAAGGTACCCTATTTTTTGCGACATTATCTGCACCTTTGAGACACCGGTCCATGATGATGTAAGTTGCAATCGATTGCACTCTTGTAATTTCCAGCATAATATCTTTCCTACCAGCTTGGGACGAGGCAGCATAGTGCCCTGTACAGGTTTCTTGTCCTCCTGTTTTGTTTGCTGGGGATAATTGTTAGTTATGTTTTTCGGTTCGTTCTGGTTGTTGTTGTGGTTATTGTTGTAGTTATAGTTATTGTATAGGAGTTTCCATTGGTTGTCTTCCATTTTCCTTTAGTTACTTTCACTAATTCTAGTCAGCCTTACCCTGAACTTATGCTCAAACCCAGTTCACGCCATGTTATTGCCTCCATGCAAGGTCGCAAAGGCCTAGAAGAAATCATATTTCCTTTGATTCCTTCAGGAAACCCCACGAATAATTTCCAAATCTTCTTGCTTTCAGTGGGCATCAATTCAGGACACATCAGAACTAGTCATAAAGCGATAGCTGTATAGCCTCGATATCATCTCCTTTCCCAGATTCAGAGTCCAGAGCTCATGCTCCATTCCCCCCTTTTTGATTTCGGTTGCTTGGGCAATATTTAGTCGTCATCATAGCATTTACGTTGCACCAGATGATATGAATAGGCATTATCGAGTCCCAAAGTCCTGAACATTTCCGTTCCACCCAGGTTAGGGCACGGACCCCCGAACGTAGCACATTAGCAAACTACCACTTTTCATCTTCACAATTTGCAAATCTCAAACACTTGCTCTATCTTTTCGAACCAACGTTTCAGTCCGACTACGCCTTCAGTCCCCTTGAAAGAGTGAGGCTTGCAGTTCGAAAAAATTTCTATGAACGAACATCCATGCATCTCTGCAAAACAGTCGCACCATATTTGTTTAGTCCCGATTCCACCAAAATTGTTTTGAATCAGCTCTAGTCTTTTTCATATGTATTCAATGGCTTTGGCCACAGCTGCTTTCCAGCACTCTCTTCTAACAATATCTCTTAAATCTCCTTAGGCGGGCATGATTCTAGGAAAACATACTTGTACAATTCGTTAGAGATGTTGTAGAAGGATGCAGGAGTAATGGATATTGATAATGATGGAGAAAAGGAAATAGAAGGATGATGTAAATAAATCATGAATTACTCAGGGTTATATGAATTGACTGAAAGAGAATAGATAATGATATGTCAAAAGATAGACGGTAAGAGATCGAATTTAAAACCAAGTATTATATAATATAGAGTTAATATAATAATCGCAAATAATGATAATCAAGAAAAGTGCAAGTAAGGATCGAAAATACGCGCGTGGATATCGTCGTAGTGCTGATGAAGGATTCGTAAATTTGAAAAAAAGAGTGGAAAATCTTTAAACTTTGTAGGTTTATAGACTTAGTTTTGTAAAAATGACCCAGTCCCTATAACCTTAGGGGGTCTTCAGGTAACCATCTGTAACAACTCCCAAAATCAGGTAGCAGCAGAATAGTAAGCATTGGGTGCAACTCTTCAGAGTACAACGCAACAAGAATATAGGAAATGACCAAGGAATGGAACATTTGTAAAGAAAAAATTAAGAAAAGAATATAATATTATTAATAATTATATATTATATATTATATTATAAATATATAATTATGATATTAAGGTTTTTATTTTTATTTATTTTTTGTGAGATGTAGTATTATAATGGAATGATTTAATTATTTAGTTTAGTTTTTTATATAAGATTTTTATTTTATTTATATTTTAAATGATTATGTTATTTGTAAATTTATGTAGATTGCATAATATATTTATTTATTTTGTATTATTTTATTATGATGTTTATATAATGTTTATATGAATTTGATTATTTTTTATTATTTTTTATTTTTATAGAATATTATATTTTTTTATTATATATTTTTTTTTTTAAATATATTTGTTATTTTATAAAAGTATTTTTTTTATTATTTTTATTATTATATTAATAATTTTATTTTTTAATTTATATTTAAAGATATATTTATTATTAATTTTTTTATTTATTTATTATTTTTTTTTATTCTATTTTTTTATATCTATTTAGTATTTATATATTTTTTATATTATATTATTTTTTGTTTATTTTTTTTTTTCTATGTATGATTTATATTATTAATTTTTTTAAAAATTTATTTATTTTTTTTTTGTTATATTTTTATTTTTATTATTATTTATTATTTTGCAAAAATTTATTTTAATTAATTATAATATATGTTTATTTTTTATATTTTTTGTTTTTATATGAATGTGTTATTTGTATTTATTGTATTTAGTATTTTATATTTTTTATATTTTTTATTATTTTTATTTTATTATTATGGGAGTGGAATTAATTTTTTAATTTAATTTTTTATATATTTCCATATTATTTAGCAAAATATCAAAGTTAATACATTAGGTCCCATAATTTTTGATGTCAAAAACATCCAACATACATTTAAACAAAATCTCAAGAAGATGACTTTAAAGATTATGAAAGACAAAAGTTGCATATAATTTAGATAAAACATCAGAATCCGACTTCATTGATATCCGCCACGGCTCCCCTTCAGTCTTCAAACCCTAGGTACCTTAAATTACATGCTAAAAGTTCAACACCAATTGTTGAGGGAAAATGCCATAGTTTGTTTGGTAAATGGGTGGACCACAATATCGATGTAGATAATAGACCTAAACACACTTGTATCCAAAACGTTTATTATGCACTAGAGTACGCTCAATGAACCGAACCTAACTAGTTGTGCCCCAAATGTATCGGATGCTTGCCAACTAACCTAAAATATTCTCACAATGTGTAAATGGCAAGGCAACCAAGGTCAACTTTGTGACCAAAATTCCAGGTGGGGATTGTCAGTCCCATAGATTCAATCCACAACACTCGCGCTCACTACAAATAGCAATTGAACGGTTCCATGATATAGTAGGAACTTTAATTGCAAAAGTGTAACTTATGTCAATAATATTTCAGGCAGTAATCTGTGGATAGCATAAGTTTAACACACTTTGAAAACACTTTAGAAAAAACACTTTGTGTCCAATAGTAAAATAAGCATGTAATTCATCCCTTATAGTTATGTAAAACAATTAAAGGATTGAAAAAAGGGCTATGAAACTACACCTTTAGTAGACTGATAGTCCCATAATCACATATAAAATGGTCACGCAAAACATTTGTGATGCAACCTATTTAAATTTAAGGAGACCGTATAATACCAAAGGTACTTCAAATTTAAACTATCAATATAATCTTATAGTAGTTACGTCGTACTACGTTCGGAAGCTATAATAATGAAGAGAGGTCATGACGTGACGTGGGAATCGAGAAGTTTAGGACAATTAAGAGATCGTAAAGCAACAACTCATCGATACGCACATCCGAAGAAGGCCTCATTATGAAACTCCCTATTAATATCTAGCACTATGAGGTAAAACTCAATGATCTAAGATAGCATAAACACCGACAAATCGTATTGTAAAATAAAAGGATGGTAAGAAATGAGCAAACTTTATAAATAAACTTTTCGAGAAAATGACCAGAATTTGGTCGTTTTAGCCTTGCTATGCTTACATACGTCCCAGTCTTGTATGAAAGACGAGCGAGGATTCAAAATTACATATTTAAAGTTTTTAAGATTCTGCGATGAATAGTAAAAATTACTGTTTCAGCTAACAGCTCGTTTTCGTATTAGTTAACGTAAACTCGTATTAGCGATAACTTATCTTTTTAAACTCCGAGTTTTAGTGATTCCTTCGAGTACGTTCTTCGTTATTAAAAGTTATATCAATATTTAGATGTTTTTAAAATGAAATGTTGCTGTAATGAATAGTAACGTTATAAAAATAGTTTTATAAAAGTATTTATAGTTGTAAACTTACGTAATATTAACGTATCTTTTATTTCGTTATAGATCGTTTTTTCGAGTTTCTTATCATTATGAAATCATCATAGGGCGTATTATTAGTTATATTATATCACAAACCTACAGACCAAAATTCAATTAACACAGCCCATAAGTATTTATATGTTTAACTTTATAAAAACTTGTTATTTATGTATTATAACCTTAGTAAGTTTACTATAAAAACTCTTAAAACACATGTTGACACAGGTTGTGTACTTATAATAAAGTCCAATATCACCTCTTAGTCCTTGAAATTCATTGTAACAAGTTTAACCCATTTACTTTCATTATTTTTCACTAGTTGAAGATTAAAAACATTATAAACCAAATTTAACCTAAACATGTTTATACTTAATCCATAGGTTAACATCTTTTATTATTCACTTTCCATATATATATAGTACCAGAATGAAATAATAAATAAGAGCATTATAATCATAAGCATAAAATAATAACATCATTTTTCATATTAGAAAGTCCATAGTGGTGATTATGGCTATATGTTAACATGTAACACAGTAAAATCATAAGAAAAAAAAGTATAAAGGAATTAAAAAAACCTTAGTGATGATTTATAGATGTAAAATTAAATTGCAAAAAGGCCCGTTTTAACTGAAATCCAAGCTTTCAAGCTTATAACCCTAGATTAGTTTTCCCAAAAAAAACCTAATCTTTACTTTTTTCATTCTTAATACTTGCAAATAAGAACCAAATACTTGCAAACACCTTAGAATACCTTAATATGTTTGAATAGTGCTTTTAATCTTGAGAAAATCAAACATGAATTTTGTGTTGCTAGTGTTTTGAGCCGTGTAGCTCTAATGAGAGAGAAAAAATATTTTGTTGATATATTATAAGTATATATAAAGAAAGAGTGCATGCATGAGTAATTTATAATGAAAAGTGAGATCTTGCTAACCAAACATGGTTATTTTCTAACCCTGGTTAGGTATAACAAGTCCAGTTTGAGTAAAATTGGTGTAAGAGTTTTATATCATAAATATCTTTAAAAATCTATATATTATGTATAATACAAGGAAAGTCTTGTTTATCCACCAAAAATTTCGCCATAATGTATAAAAAGGTGATGTATTAATATATTTGTTTATTTTGGTATGGGTTTATAATCGTGGGTAGAGAGTTTAGGCGTAGATTAGGTTTTTAGAACTGGCCTGGTAGATGCCTAACCTAATTTATTACAGAAACGAAGCAATTTATAGTGCCACGAAAGAAAATAAGATGAACAAAGTTATTAATTACTCCTCATAATAATCATAAAAGACAATGTGATGTAAACATTTAATTGTTTAATGCCCGTTTACATTGAATGATGCTTTTACATCTAACGCTATTAGAGCTAACTATTAACATTAAAAGTGAACGCGTACGGAGAGAAAAAAATAAATAGAAACATTAAATAGGAATGTATAATGGACCTGAAAAATATACGAATTTACAGTCCTTTACTACCCCGTTAAATACCTTGTCCTCCAAGGCTCAAGTGCGACTTTTGACAAGGTACGGTTCGGTAGAAAAGATTGCGGATATTTTATCCGGAATTGGTCTTCCTTCCCTCGTTCACATGTAAACCACAGCACCTTGCCGATATTTTCAACGAACTATGACTAATGGGGATATCATCTGCTCTTTAACTTCTTCACAACTTCGTTCCACGATCTCAAGAGTTCTTCAACAAAACTAGAAGTTTTCAGCCAAAGCCCGATCTCAGTCCGACAGCAATTGAACATCTTCTCCGCCAAAACATTTCTTGATGTTGACACTGAAAACGGTTACGTGAACACAACTACTCCTGGTGGTAACTTCAGCCGGTAAGCCACGCGGTCTCAACACGCTAATATTTCAAATGTCCGACATATCGGGTGCTAGTTTGTCCCCTTTCTTACCAAATTCGTACACTACTTCCCTTCCATGGAGATACCTTCAGTAACGACACGGTCCTCCGAACTCGACTTCAAGAGGCTTACGTCTCTTATCAGCATAGTCATTTTCTCTGCGAGTGCTACTAGCCGTTTTCAGATCTTTCTTGATTGAAAAATCGTTACGAGTCGTGTTTCTTCTGCACAAGTTTCTGTCCAATAAGCTGACTTTCCTCCAACTTATCCATCTTACGGGGATTCTACAGTTTCCGCCCGTACAGAGTCCTCAAATATGTGCACACTTAATGCTTGTTTGGTGATCAGTTATTATAAGAAAACTCAATCAATGAAGAAGGAAGAAACCCAACTGCGCACAAGATCCATAACACAAAGCCGATGATGCTCGAAGCAAATACTCAGCTTCTGAATATAAGCTACACAACTGACCGTGCTCGGTCCTTGAGGTGGTAACGTGTACTCATGTCTAGCTTGTACCAATGCTTCCTAAAGAGCTTGCCATAAGTGTGACGTTAAGTCTGACCATCACGGCTTAAAATGTATTGACAACCGCATACCATGTCTCCTAAAATCTCTTGAACATAGATCTTTGCCAGCTTCCGGTTTGTAGTCCTACGAATAAAGGTAGTAAATGATGCCTCTATGTCGAGTCAATCCACAAAGACCCAGAGAAGCTTACAAACCCACTGCGGCTTTTAGGCAATTTTTGATAAAGTCCATTTGCGAACTTTTCCATTTTCCACTCAGGAATGTACTGGTTGCTGAAGAAGTCCAGAGTGTTTTTCCTGGTGTTCGCTATAATCTTAGATGCATGTAAGACATCTGCAAACGTACTCAGGGCAATGTCTCTCTTCTACCAGGCCACCAAAAACAGTCTCTCAGATCAAAGTGACAATCTTATCTTCAACCCGGGATGTACTGAAAAATCTAGATGTATAGCTTCATCCATGTTAATTTCCTTACAATCTCTAACAGATGGAATCCATATAAGCGAACAAAGAATTAATATCAACGCTCAGACTCAGTTGCTCAAAGTGGTCTTCTTTGGGGGTCAAACCTCTATGAGCCATCTCAGGCTGTGGGCTTGAGATCCTTGAAGCTTCCGCTCTGTACATTACCCAAAAACTTAGTCTTAAAGTCCAGAAATGGAATAGTATACAACATAAATCACGTACTCGTCTCGTCGTGAGTCTTTCTTTCCTGCTCACGCATCTGCCTACCACCCATTTACCTTGCCTGGGTGGGTATTGATCTCGGCATTCATAATCACAAGATAAGCTCATCCAACCGCTTTGGCGCATATTCAACTCTTTCTGATCGTGTATATGTACTTGGAGACTCTATTGGTCAGTGTAGATGACAACATTTGCTGATAAGGGTGGGTGGCCATAAAGAAAATGTCTCCAGATTTTAAGGGCAAACAACCACCCGCACCCAATTCCAGGTCTGGTTGTATAATTATTCCAGATGTATCTTCAACTGTCTGACCATATGCTATTAACTTTGCCTTGCTGCATCGCACGCACCCAAAACCTAGTTTTGATGGCATCACAATAGACCACAAAGTCATCTGTACCATCGGGGAAGCTAACACGAGCAGGCATAATTTCTTTCTTTCTACTCCTATCAAAAATTGAAAGCTTCCTCTTGCTTATCGCCCCACACATATGCCTGTAGTACTTTTGAGGTCAACAGGGGTGAGGGCTTTGCTAACTTGGAAAGGGAAATGTGTTTGATAGAACCTTTCGGTAGTCAGACCATCCATCCTAGAAATTAACGGATTTCTTTGTGCTCCAGGGGTCTTCCAGATCTTGACTGACTCAAACTTGCTAGGGAAACCACTGGATAACCGTCTCGTTGACCACATGACCTAGAACAGAACTTCCATCTAACCAAAATTCGCTACTTTGAAAATTTGGAGTACAACATCTCCTTCATGAGTAAGACAATAAATGTTAGTTCAGGTGGACATCGTGCTCTTTACTAACTGACTTGGAGTAGATTAAAGATTGTCGTCAAATGAACACAATTTACGTAATTTTGTCCAATACGGCTTGCCAGACCGCGGTTCATTAATTCCATAAAATAGATGCAGTGGGACGCGTTTTGTCATCCCAAATGGCATGACTGTGAACTCAAAGTGCCCATATCGGGTTCTAAAAAACGCTGTCCCGTTCGTCTTCGTATATTCTTCTTCTTCGACTCTCAACTGATGATATCCGTTAACGACATTCTAGTCATTGATAAGTGCAACACGCACCTTGTAATCTGATCATACAAGTCCATCATTCTGGGAAAGGGTAACATTCCTTTATAGTCAACTTGTTAGTTTCCTCTGTATCAATACACATTCTCATCGAAAACCGTCCCTACTTTTTGACAAAAAGCACAGGTGCTCCCCATGGTAAGTGACTTGGTCGAATAAAACCCTTCTCTTGAAGTTCTTTGAGCTGGTTTGATAATTCTAACATTTCTGAAGGGCTAACCGTATGGAGATCTAGACAACTTGTATTCGCCTGTATCAATCGATGCTAAATTCTACTCTCGTGGCACATTAGGTTAAACCCTAAAACCCCAACAATCATCTGGAAATACTTCGGGGAAAATCTCGACAGCAATAGGGAGTTGATCATCAAGCTTATTCTCATCAGCCTTGCGATACATGCAAGGTGATCCAAGGAGGTCCCACTTCGGCCCTCATCGCCGTTGAACGAGTCAAGTGAAGTCTTCGCCATTCAGGAAGAGGAATACACAAACTTCTCATAACAATGCGATAGACTCGAAGTATTTCCAACCAATCCATTCAATTGATAACATCGACAACTTCCTGTTGGGTTGGCAACGAGTCCTATTTTGAGAGACGTGATTAATTAAAGACAAAGGTGCAACTACGATAAAATAGGTATTGAGGCTAACAACTTTTCACCTCTGCTAATTCATTTCATATTAGTGTTCAAACGTATTGGGCAATATCAATAAAAAGGGCGTGTAAACGCATAGATCACAAAACTGCTTCCAGTGCACCGAAAATAAAAGAGAATACAAGCGTACTGGAACATTAAGGATAAACTACCCGTGACCACATGACTGATTCGTACTAACTGATTTTTCGAACCACCACATAAGCTCTACACGAGCTCCATCATTCTGCTGGTTCCTTGCTTTTAGGACACTTGTCCTTGTATGAGAACCTTCACTCACCACACCGAAGCAGTGTCACAATGAGGATGCAGGTAAATAATACCTGCACCCTTGAACCCCGAATCTACACTCCTCTGAGAGTGACCCATTTTTTGACAAGAGACTGGGCACCTTGAGGACACTGTCCCATGATGATGTAAAGTTGCATCGATTTCACTTGTAAATTTCTAGCATAAAACTTTCCTCCAGCTGGGACTGCAGCAATATGCGCCTTACAGGTAGAATGCTAATACTCCGTGTTTTGTTCTATGTGATAATTGTGTTTTCGGTTGCGGTTCTGGTTGTTGTTTGGTTATTGTTGTATTTATGTTATAGTTATTGGTAGTATGGGAAGTTGTGACCGTTGGGTTGTTCTCCCATTTCCTTTTATTACTTCACTAATTCTAGCAGTCCTTACCGCGAGAAAACTGATTGCTCAAACCCATTGCACGGCCATTTAGATTGCCTCAAGCAAGGTCCGCAGGGCCATAGAAGGAAATCAATATATTCCTTTGAATCCTTCAGGAAACCCACGAATGTACTTTCCAATCTCTTGCTTTATCAGTGTGCATCAATTCTAAGGACACATCAGAACTAGTTCATGGAAGCGATTTCGTGTAAGCCTCGGATATCATCACCTTTCAGAGTCATGAGTCCATAGCTCTTGCTCCATCTTTTCGATTTCGGCGATGCTGGGGCAGTGATTTAGTCTTCAATCATGAGCTAATACGTTGCTCCAGGGATCTGATTAGCATAGCTAGTCCCAAAGTCTGAACAGTTTCCTGTTCCACCAGGTTAGGGCACGACCCTCGAAACGTGCACGCTAGCAAACATCACTTTGGTCATCTCAGCAACATTTCCAAATCTCAAACACTTGCAACTATCTTTGACGAACCGAACGTTTCAGTCCGACTACCGCTTCAACCCCTTGACGAAGAGTGAGGCTTGCAGTTCAGTAAATGTCTTATACGAACATCCAGCATCTCTCTCAAACCGTCTCAAAAACCCCTAGTCATCACCCTAACTTCTCCATCTCCTTCCACCTTGCTCCATAGCTTACCCTACTCACCCTCCTAGCTTCCCATAGTCACATCTCTACAATCTTAACACCTTTCATGGCTACAACTTGGTCCCCAAGTTCATTCGAGCACTATATAAGCCAAAACATACAACCTATTTCAAATCACACCTCAAAACTTCATCACAAACACAAATGGAGTTCTATCTCATACCAAGAAGAAGATAATTCCCTAATGATCAGAATTGAAAGCCCGAAGAACCAAGAGGAAGAAGCCCATTGAAGTTGTTGAACTAAGCGTACGAAAACCCAAAAACCCTCAATCGACGCCATTTTAGCTCAAGTAAGCACAAAAGTCCTTTGTCTATAACTCATAAGAACGTATTAGAACTATCATAAGTCCTATTAGGATCCTATAGTGACTCTTGTAAAAAGCCTTGAATCCTCTAACCCATGCGTTTTTTTATTATAACCCTAAAAACGACCCTTTTGATATTCTTGCTTAACGAATCCTTTTTCCTAAACAGTTTAGTACATTATAACGACTTTATGTTTTAGGGCTAATTCTAATAACTGATAACCGTGTGCAAAAACTCTTTTGGATTAGCCAAAATATCATCATGTATGGTTTTTGTGGACTAGATTTGTAAATTATTTCAGCAAATGTATAATCGGGAACTATCTAAAATTTATAACTAGAGTTGGCTGCAAAATGACCTTATTCTAAAGTTATAACTATAAGGACCTATGATCCGCTCCAAATCAACATGTATAAAGTATATATAATATATATAATATACGTAATAATAAGGATAGGTAATCAATAATAGTATAGATAAGTATTTTTCCGTCGGGCTAAGAAATTCACTTTTGGACCAAATGATAGTCGAGGCAACGGACCTCCCGGGTCGTTTCCGTCAACGAGAGTGAATTGAAAATCAGAAAACATTCCGTGATGCAACATGTTATGAATGTTGAAGCAAATATTGGATCAATATAGCTAGATGAACTACTAATTAGAAAAGACAACAATAGAAAAAAAAATTAAAACTATTAAACATAAAAACGAATTTAATCGTAAAACAATAAAAACCGACAATAAATTAAATGTGGCACAAGAGAATTAAACCCTAAAAGTGCAAAATAAAAAAATAGAAAATAATTGAAATTATATTTTTCCTAAGTAAAATAAGTAAAAAGAAAATTTTAGAAAAAAGAATTACTATTTTTGGCTTTTTAGATTAAAAGATATGATTTTTCTAAAATTTAAACTAATTAAAAAAACTATAAAAAATAATAAAACTATTAAAAATAAAATTCTACAAATTTTATAAAAATTACACTAGATAAAGAAAATATGCAGAAATTTTATAAAAATAAAAGCCCTAATTTTTATCTTTTTATAAAACTTTAATTGAACTTATTAAAAACTTTAACCTAATTTATTTAATTAAAAAGAAAATAAAAGAAATTAAATCTAACTAGGACTAACAGGAAAAACTAGAGGGACTAACAGTGACAAAAGAGAAAACTAGAAAGTTACAAAAACAGCCCCTGAAAGGCCTACCCGTATTCACACTAAGCCCATTAAGCCCAAATTAAGATTAACTGTTTAAAAAGTGCTTATCACAAAAAGCTTATAAAAGCAAAGTTTTAGAAAAAGCTGGTAGGAATAACTTTAATAAAAGCTTTTTGGGCTGAAACCCACAAATAAGCTCTAAAATAGCTTATTAATAAGCTGAAAACAGTAAGTGGCCATTAGCCTCAGGTTTTGCTAAAAAGCTTTTTTTAAAATCTCATTTTAAGCTCAATTTTGAAAAGAAAAGAAGAATTGAAAAGCTTATAATATCTACTATCTAGGATTAAAAAGAGATTTGAGCTTGACTAACAAATAGACAACAAAAATTGATCATGAAAAAGCTAAACTCAGGAAGTATACTTAAAAGCTCAAAATCAACTCAAGCAAATAAGCTCAATAAGCTAAATTAGGAACTCAGCTTTTGAAAATTACTTCACCTATATATAAGCTGACTAAACAATTCTTAAAAACCTAAATTATAAGCTAGAAAACTTAATTTAAGAACTGAATATTTAAACCTACTGTTTTTGAGCTTTTGGCTTTTTGGTAAATTTTGACAGCAAATTAAGCTAAGCTAATAAGCAATAAACCTAAAACTATTTACTAATCTATATTAAGCTATATCTAAACTATTTATTTCTTAAATCTTAAAAGCTAATACCTAAGAATGCTTATTTAAAAACTAAATCAAAAGTGACAGCAGGAACTCCTTAGTTTCTGCTGATACACTTGACACAAAGCAATGAATCAAAAGTGCAGCCTCCCTTGTTGGTTCTACTAGGTCTAGACACACTCAAGAGGAGTGTGTAAACACAATTCAACTACTCACAAAGGCACAAAGAACTTAAATCAAAAATTAGCTTCCTAAACTTAAGCTAAAAGCTCCCCTGGTGCTGAAAGCATCTTAATAAGCCATAACTTTTAATAAAATGAAAATTAACTTGAGAAAACAATTAACCTACCTATTTTAGACTAAATCAGAGATGGATCAAAAACTTTTATCAAAAAACATTGACCATTTAAGGTCAAACTGGCCTAAACCAAACACCCCTTTAACTAATCTATTATCCATGATAAGCTGCTAAATTGAATTTTAATGATTAAAACCTAAAGACCAGATAGCTATGAGCTTAAAACTACCCTAACAAACATGAATAAGTACATGTTAAGCTAGATTAAACTAATTAAAAGCTACTCCTAATATTTTTTAGTTTTTATGAGTTTTTATGACAAAAATGTAATCTAATGATCTATAACTATTAAAAGCTAAAATAGATAAACTAACTAGATTAATAAACTAGATGAAACACAAATAAGCACTAATAAGCAAAACATTAAGCAAATAAGTAATTCTTAAACTAATAAGCAATTGAACTAAATATTTAAGGACAAACTGAAATTGAAAGAAAACTTACCAAAGGCCAGCTAAACAAGGCTATGACTACTCTTAGAGCTATTCTACAGCTCTCCTAGCTTATTAATAAGTTAGGAGTAAAATCCATGGGAGTTCATCCTTTGTTAACTCCCCTTCCACAGCTTATATTCAAAAATAGTAAAGGTAATTAATTGTTTTAATGCATTTAAGTATGTTTAAATCCAAATTGAGCTCAATCATGAGCTTAGAGACTCATGAGAGCTAATGAGCTTATTGAAAGCTTATGACATAAACAAGTTAAATTGAAACTTATGAAATGAAGAAGGACTTATGAAAAAACTAAATTGCATTAATTGAAATAGTGATTACAAAGCTTAGAAACTGAAAATTACATGATACTTTAAAAGGAAAAATTACATTTGAAAAAGTAAATTTGCAAAAGCTAAAATTAAGCTAAAAATTAAAACTACTAATTAATCCTACTCCTAAAATCTAACCCCCCCCCTCCCGTGTGTGTGATGAGATGGCTCCTTTTATAGCCTGCCAGGAATGTTCTAGTCTTTGTCTTGCTCTTCAATCCATCTAATCTCAGCCCTCCAATTCTTTCAATGATTTGGTCTAAGTTGTGAGACGTTGGATCACATATGTGCACACACGGATTGCCAGCGTGGCAATCCATGATGTAACATGTTGTGTTTCTTCTGAGAGTGATTATAGAGCAAAATTTAGCTTCACTTGTGCTTTCCCAACTCTGACATGGCCTCATCTTGAGTGTGAGCTTAAGTGAGTAATGATATGACTGATTTGACCCCTCCTTAGTAATGTAGAGCCCCTGAACTGACCTTTGGACCCCTTAATTTCTATTTGCCCTTTGTTTTTGACTGTGTGGTGAAATGGGGAAGAACATGAATAGTAAAATAGGATTGGCGCCATTTTTTCTTTTTATAACTGAAAGAGGGTAAAACGGGTTTGTATTTTGGGGAGTTGGCAATTTGAGTCCTTGTGTTTGGTTTATAAAGGTTTTAGGTATAAGTGGACTTTTATAATTGACAGAAATGGTCCTTGAGTTTTATAAAAAGGGTATTGGGCTAAGGTTATGGGCTTATGGATACGGGTGAGGCCCAATTAGGCTTAGGGACCATTTATGGACTTTTCTGAAAGTTGAGGGATTATTTTGGGTCTTGTTGACTTTTGTTGACCAAGATTGACTGGAGTTGACTGTAGATTTGATTTTTTCTGGCTTTGGCTTCCGGCTTTTGTTCACTCTTCCGTTCTCGTCTCCGTGCTTGCCCGTTTTTGACGGTTTTCTTGTGATTTCTGATATATCTGTACCTACACACACAAAACACAAATACAAGCATATTTTTGCCATTTTTGGTCTGTTTTGGGTTTATTTAGGCTTTTTTTAGGCATAAATGAATATGTGTATTTTACACTTATCACAAGTAACGCCGGTGATACTCAAGAAAATCAAGGACATGAAGAACATAAGGGTAATCCAAATCATGAACCATCAAACTGCAAAATCAGGAGATTTAAGATGATGAAGTACTCATTCAATGATGACAAGGAGTACATTACCATAAAAGAGTCTGAATACCTCAACCATTCAAAGGATAGCCTCGATGCTTATCGAGAACTTTTACATCTCATAGATGAAGGATGGGTTGTGACAACACCAGATGAATGAGAAGATGAGAAAGGAGAAAGGTCGAACTTAAAGACCAGCTAAAAAAAAGTGCTTCCCGGGAGACAACCCGATCATTTAATTGTTTGTTGCATTTTAATTGTTTGTTGCACGAGTCTGCCTTCCCAAATACTCTATACGGCATATCAAACCCCTCTAGATACGGCGTATAGACGTGTCTAGACGTTATCTATTTTAAAAACTTAATATTTAATTTCTATTATTTAATTGTTTTTACATGAACCATATGGCGTATCCTAGAGTTTAGGATACGACGTATTGATCCATGTACAGTTGTGTGTTTAATTGTTTTCTTGTACCATTGTAGCGAGATAGAAATTGCACTTGTCTTCTAATCTTTTATGAAGGACCTTGATGAAACTATGATATGGTATAATCTGAAAAAGACATGTGTTGAACTTATCCGGGCATGCTAGATCCCTAGTCAACACACTTTTTGCTCAAGAACTCATCTTGGAGAATTATCACGAGCAAAACATCAGGGAGTTTTCCTTTCTAATTCTATTTTTCCCTTATTATTTATTGTTTTATCTATACAATGAGGACGTTGTATAATTTAAGTGGGGGGATGGAGAATTAGAACGTACTTGTCTTCTTTTTTACAAAATAACATGCTACGTGCTTAAAAGTGCTTAAAATAGACCAAATTTTTAAAAAAAAATTAGCATGACTTTTGTAAAAATCAATAGTTACATTACCTAGCGCACTATAACCCTTGATACATATTGTGAGAATTAAGCCTATCCCGTTTCCAATTGCTTACTAAAAATTCCACAAAATTATGAGTGTGTCGGTGATGTAGTGGACTTTAGAACTTGGCCTGGTATATCACTCGAGACCGCAATGAT
>BQNB010026447.1:0-33476 GCA_026074375.1 Tanacetum coccineum | reverse complement strand
TTACTAAAATTTACATTTTGGTCCTTATGTTTTATAAAAAGGATTGTGGGCTTTTGTTGGGCTTGGGTTTTGTGTTGGGCCCATTGGGCTTGTATTGGGCTATTGGGCCCAATTGGGTTTGGTTTGGGCCCAATAAGGTACAGGTTTGGTTATTGGGCTTTTTCAAGCCCAATAAGGTGTGGGTTTTGTGTGTACAATGGCTGAGATTGGCTGTAACTGGGCTAGGATTGGGCCTTCAAAGTCTTCACAGTCTTTGTCAATTGCACACAAATGGGCTGTTGTAATTGATTGAGGGCCCATTTGGTCTTCACAGTTTTCATAATTATACTATTGGGCTTTCCCGGCCCATCAGATGGGTTAAGATTGCATCCAATAGTATTCTTCAGTTCCGGCTCCGGTTTGACTGTTGATTCTTCTGGATTGACTTTGACTTTGACTTTTTTGGTCTTTGGCCTTGATTTTTCACAGTCTTTTCCATTCCATGCTCAGTTTTGTCATTTTGGCTTGGTTTTCTGTCTTTTTGATGATATCCACTTCCTGCACAATACAAATGCAAAACAAACATATATTTGGCAGTTTTTGTCTGTTTTTGGTCATTTAAGCTCGTTTTTGAAGGTAAAAGATATGTGTAATTAAGCACTTATCAATGCCTTTTTACTGTGTGACCGTTAGTTACCATGTGTTGGTGAAAGCTAATGCATTAAATAGATCTATTGGGTTTGACAACCCTGTCTGGGGTTTAAATCCGTTGGGACCACCCTGTCAAACGGACATTTTGTGGTTAGTATTAGGAGAAGTGGCATACTTCTCGGACATGATTTCGTCCTACGGGGTGAATGTGTTAAGTTTCGGTACACGGGCTCTTTAGTTAGAAATCAATATTTTAATAACTTGACTTACGAGCCAACGTTATACGTTTTGTTGAACCAAAATATGCGTTCTAACTATTATTTGTAAACTCTATGAATTCACTCAACGTTTGTTGACGTTTTTAAGCATGTATCTCAGGTTAATTGATGTTGATGGCTTGGATGGGACGGAACGCGGATATCAAGGACGGTGTCTCGGTGAAGTAGTGTCATAAACTAAACAAGTGTTTTAGAAATCAAGTCGTGTTGTGACTTTTAGAAATAAATTTTATTTTAGTATTTGGGACCTATTGTAACCTCTTAACTTTCTAATAATGAAATTGTGTTTGTATACAACGTATCTTTTGAACGTTTTACTGGGATCGTGTGAATGTATTGCGGGGTGAAGTAGCACCCCAATGGTGTATTCTGTGCGTATCGTTTAGTTTGGGGGTGTTACATAGCGTTCTTGTGTTTAGCAAGAGATTGACCCTTATTGATGCCATAAACAAATGATGTCATTTTTGTCTCACTGTGCGTGCACATCTCGTTTTCCATATACCATCCATTATGCTAAGAAAACGCATCCAACCCAAATGACATACAAAAAAAATGAATTCATACAATGGGTCGGATGACTGTTAAAACTCCACTTCAGGGTGAGGACAAAATGTTTGTTGATGTGGTCTTCAGGAACAAGTGGAGATCATACTTCAGGAACAAGAGGGATTATTTCAGGTTAACAAAGGGTTGTAATAAGTGTTTTAATTGCCAAGGGGGAATGTCAACTTGGCCCTAATAAGTGCCCAGTAGCCAAAGTGGATAGAAGAGATGCCTACGTGTATCAGGGATAAAGGTTTTATTGGTCGAAGCTCAAGGAAATTGTTTAATACAAATGATAACATAAAACATATTTATATTTTTGACTTCACAATGTTTTGATAATAACAAATGTAAAAAAGTTTACGATAAAATTAAACGTTTATAAATTACTAATCGTAAAATTCTATTTCTAAGATTAATTCACTTAAGGTTAATGAATAAACATAAATGCATTAAACATGATTAGTGGTCAAGAAAATATTTTTTCTATACTTAATATTTTCTACAAAAGGGTTTTTTATAAAATTAAAAACATAAATAAATATTTCATAAAAGAAATGTTTTATTAAAAACATTAAATTTGAAATCAAAATTTTCCCCCCAAAATAGAAGCTTCCATACCAGATAAACCTTCCCCACAAAAAGACAAAATAGTGGAGCGGAGTCTACAGGCGGCCCCCTTATAGGCTGGCGGCCCTTATAAGTATAGGGGGGACCGCCGAGACCGCCTGCAGATAACCGTTGGCTTTGGCTCCCTATAAATACTGGTCCACCCCTGCAGAAAAACACACCTCTTGACAATATATTTTCAGATCCAGTTTTTCTCTCCTCTTTCTTTCTTTCTAAATACATAAACCTTGATCACTAACACATCTTAATTCTTGATTTGATTTAAAGTGATTAATTCTTTCTTCCTCCCTTCTTCAAATCAAGTGCAAGAGAAGAACAATCATATTCACATTGAATTGATTGATTATCAAGTGATCTCTTCTTTCTCCCTCAAGATCATAATTATTCATTATTTACTTCTTGTGTAATTGTGTAAATTGGATTGTGTGTAAATCCAATAGTGTAAATTGTGTGCTAGTGTGAAGTGGATTGTTGGTCAATTCACTAGTGTGTAAATCTTGTGAGTGTACAAAGACTTAGTGAAGTCTTAGATTGGTTCTAGCTAGGATTAGGACTCGACATCTAGCTTAGTGTCGGAAAAGAAAGTAAGCGACGTCGTAACGGTTTTTCTCCGTCACCTAAAGGGCGCTTGTTGGACATTAGTGAACATCTTGGAGTGGAGTGCTCGGGAGTGGAGTTTTAGGACGAAGAGGAGCTTCGTAAGCCGAACCATATAACAATTCGTTGTCGTCATTTGGTAGTTTTTTCTTTCCTTATCTCTTTCATTTACATTCTACTTTCTTATTGCATTAGTAGATATATTGTGATCATATTGTTGGATTGATTGTCACATTCTCGAATCAAAGCATTTTACAATCAACAAAGTTTTAAAACGCAATAATTAACCGATAAACTATTCAACCCCCCCTTCTAGTTTCGTAGCATTGGTATCAGAGCCAGTCACTCAAGATTTTTAAAATATATTGTATTTTAAAGCTTGGATCGATCTATGGATTCCGATAAATATCTAGAAAGCGAAATCTATGCAAGACCACCATCTTCTTCGAAGCAGATAGTTTCATATATTGGAAAATAGATCGGAGAACATATTGTTTAATCAAATATCTTGATCTTTGGCATTATTATACCGACGGTGACTTTTAAACGTGTTGTTTCAAAATCCGGAAACCAAACTAGATGAGGTTGTCCCTTTTGATAAACAAAATGATGAACTTAAAAAGAAGCTTGCAAAAAATAACGAAGCTAAAATGGTTATTTACAATGCTTTACCAAGAAAAGAATATGAAAGAATTTTTATGTGCGATACGGCACAACAAATTTCGAAAACTTTGTTAGTCACACATGAAGGTAATAATCAAGTCAAAGATAGCAAGATTGACCTTTTGGTACAACAATATGAACAATTTGTCATTTCCGAAGACGAATCTATAGATAGTGCTTTTGCTAGATTTAATGTTATTATCACTAGTTTAAAAGCTCTTGATGAAGGTTGCTCTAGCAAGAACTACGTTAGGAAGTTTCTAAGAGCCCTACATCCGAAATGGAGAGCGAAGGTCACGACAATTGAAGAGTCAAAGAACTTGACCAAGATATCTCTTGATGGGCTCATTGGAAACCTTAAAGTCCATGAAATGATCATCAAGAAAGATTCCGAAATAGTTAAAACTAAGAGTGAAATGAAATCTCTTGCTCTAAAAGCTAAGAAGGAATCAAGCGATGAAGAATGCTCAACTTCCGAAGTGAAGATGAAGAATATGCCTGGCCGTAAGAGACTTCAAGAAATTCTTCAAAAGAAGAGGAAGATTTGTTAGACAACCAAGGAATGACAAGAAAACCTTTCAACGAAGCCGAGACGACCAAGAACGCAAATAAATGAAAAGATAAGGTATTAGATGGCGGGTGACCCAAATCATCTTATAAGTGAATGTCCAAAACCACCAAGAGACAAGAACCAAAGAGCATTTGTTGGAGGCTGTTGGAGTGATAGCGGTGAAGAGGATGAAGACAAGGCGAAAGACGAAACATGTCTTATGGCTCAAGCATCTAACGAGGTACATTCCGACTCATCTCATTTTAGTGATGAAAACTCTTCAATAGATGATCTAGTATTAGATAGTGAATATGATAAGCTATGCAAACTTAGTTTAAAAATAATCACTAAGAACAAAAGACTAAAAGCAACTAGAAATAGATTAGAAAATGAAATTAGTTGTTTAAAAGACAAAATGTCCATTATCAAGAAAAACAAAGGAGTTGATCTCGTATGTACAAATTGTCATGAATTAAAAACCGAAAATGAGAAACTTAAAAATGAACTCACTAGATTAAATAAATTTAGTAAAAGTACGCAATGTTTAAATGAAATGCTAAGCAATCAAAAACCCTCCAGAGAAAAATCAGGTTTAGGCTTTAATTCATTTGAAGCATCATCATTAAGTTGGAGTCTAAAAAATAAAGTTTTGTAAAATTCTCAGAAAAGGTCACCTCCATAAACATGGGCGGCCCCAATAACACTCAGGTGGCCCCCATATCATTTATTGGACCGCCATCAGAGTCACCAAAACCTGAGAAGAAAGTTTCTTTTCAAAAGTCTATTTTAGGTCCTAAACCAAAACATATAATTGTAAACAACATTAACGGTTCATTGCTAGTGATAATGAATGTTGACAATTTTACAAACCATTATCAAAACCCGGAGTTGGATTTTCAAAACCAAGTTTTAGATCAAAACTCCATCTCCTAGGAGAGTCAATAACAATTACACTAGATCAAAATCACCTCAACCTAGATGAAGTGATGGTAGACAATTTAGACCTCATGGGTTTCCACTCCATGGAATGTTTTTCAAAGTTCAAGCTATATGCCATGGGAAATGATTACACAATTTCCACATCCCAACCAAATGCAACAAATGCATAGGATGTACTCTCAACTTCTAAAACTGTTTGGACCCATAAAGATATTGGGGGCAATGTTTGAGTTGTTATGTTAATCACTGTATGTCTGAATCGACTTGGAACCCGACGAGAGATGGAACAAAGATTGCAGTTGTACCAAACGGCATGACGGGCAACCGAAAGCTTTTCTCTACATACAAGGCATACAACGGTGGTAAAGTTATCTTTGGTAGCAACCTACGTGGAAACATCATTGGCAAAGGTACGATTTCTCATGACTCACTCAAAATTGCTAATGTGGATCATGTTGATAATTTAGGATTTAACTTGCTAAGTGTTAGTCAAATATGTGATACTAAATTCCAAATATTATTTACTGAAAATGATAGTAAAATATTTAAGGATAATAAAGTAATAGGTAGAGGTATTAGGAAGAAATGCTTATATGTAATGAAATTAGGATCTAAGCCTGAAGACAAAATTTGTCTAGTATCGATTGATGAGAACTCGACATTGTGGCATAGGAGATTAGGTCACGCCAACATGCGTTTATCAATCGATTGAATCTAGGGGATATTAGTTAAGAATTCTTCCTAAACTTAAGTTTGTAAGACTTTTGTTTGCTGCTTGCAAAATAGGGAAAAACATGTCATTGCTAGTCATAAAGCTAAGAACATAGTCTCAACGACTAGATGCTTAGAACTTCTCCATATGGATCTTTTCTGTAACTCCGCCGTACGGAGTTACGGAGGAAACCTCTACACCTTAGTAATAGTCCATGATTACTCTAGGTATACCTGGACTAGGTTTCTTAAAAACAAGACCGAAGCCTTTGATCAATTTGAAATCTTTAGTAAGAAAATCCAAAACCAACTAGGGTGCTCAATAGTGTCAATAAGGACCGACCACGGAAGGGAATTTGATAATAAAGTGCAATTCGGAGAGTTTTGTAATGCCAATGGAATTACACATAACTTCTCGGCTCCTCGCACTCCACAATCAAATGGCGCGGTCGAAAGGAAAAATAGGACACTTTAAGAAATAAGCAGAACCATGCTAAATGAACATTCACTACAACAAAAATTCTAGTGTGTAATGTCGTAGATACCTCAACATACATTCTCAACCGAATCCTAATTAGAGCAATACTAGGAAAAAAACCTTATGAAATCTTAAGAGGTAGAAAACCCACATTAGATTACTTCAAAGTGTTTGGAAGCAGGTGCCTCATACTGAACACTAAAGATTACCTTACAAAGTTTGACCCAAAGTCATACGAAGGTATCTTTCTAGGTTATTCTCAAACTATAGTAGTAAGGCTGATACCTTACAGTAGTCTAAATAAGCAACATGAACATCGAAGATCACTCAAAGTGACGTTCGATGAACTCTTCCACCTTCTAAGATTCACCCTTGGAGGATGATGACTTGGACGAAGAGACGCTATTTAGGAGACAAGCTTGAGAAAAGAACTAGAAAAAGACATAGAGGATGATTCTATAGAAATTGAGGAAATAGTAAATGTTAAGGAGTCTAAGGATCATCCATTAGGAAATGTCATAGGAAACCTCAACCAAGACACTTTAGCATATCAATCCCAAACCAAAGTAACTTCTTTTGTTTTTATATCTATTATAGAACCTAAGAATTGGAATGAAGCCTTAGGAGATGAAAGTTGGATAGTTGCTATGCAAGAAGAATTAAATCAATTCATTGCTAACGACGTCTGGGAGTTAGTCCATTGACCTAAGAACATGACTATCATAGGAACTAAATGGGTATTTAGAATAAGATAGATCGAGGTGTCGGAGTCGTCTCTCGAAAAAAGATAGGGTTGTGACGTCAATGGCTATAATCAAAGCATAGAAGGATTGATTATGATGAAACCTATGCTCCCATAGCTAGACTAGAATCTATAAGAATATTACTAGCATTTGCGTGTGCATTAGACTGTAAAAATATACACAAATGGTGTAAAAGTGCATTCTTGATCGGTTTAATCAATGAGGAGGATGTATGTGGCACACCTCCGAATTTATTGATTTTGAAAAATCAGATCATGTTTATAAGCTTAAGAAGGCTTTATATGGTCTCAAACAAGCACCTAAAGCTTGGTATGATAGATTAAAGGCTTTTCTTATTAAACATGAATATTCAATGGGAATGGTAGATAGCACACTTTTTACTAAGAAAAAAAGTTCAAATCTCATCATTGTTCAAATATATGTCGACGACATTATATTCGGTTCGACTTGTCAAGATATGTGTGATGACTTTGCCAAAATCATGCATGACGAGTTCGAGATGAGCATGATGGGAGAACTTAACTTCTTCCTTGGTTTACAAATAAAACAAATGGAAGATGGAATATTTTTTAATCAATCTAAATATATTAAAGAAATGCTTAAGAAATTTGGTTTCTTTGAAGAGATTTCTTAAACCAGAATGAAACCCCCGATGTCTGCCGTTACGTAGAACTAACAGAAGGATGAAGTATGTGAGTGGTGGATAGATATTAATTACACCAAGTATCGAGCATGATAGGTAGTTTATTATTACCTAACGGCAAGTAGCCCGATATATGTTTAGTTGTCTGTCTTGTGCGTCGCTTCCAAGAGGATCCAAAAATCTCTCATTTAGAAGCGGTTAAGCGTATCTTTCGATACATTAAAGGCACTACGCACTTAGGATTATGGTATCCTAAGGGGACCGGCATAGAAACCATAGTATATGCCGACTCTGATCATGCGGGAGATTATGTGGATCGAAAAAGCACTAGCGGTATTTGTACGTTCGTTGGATGTTGTCTAACATCTTGGTTCTCGAAGAAACAAACCGCTCTTGCTATCTCCACTACTAAAGCCGAATACGTAAGCGCCGGAAAGGCATGTCAACAAGCACTATGGATGAAACAAGCTCTCATCGACTACGACATCTGACTCGACGACATACTTGATTATGTGCGACAACAAAGGCGCTGATTGACTTATTAAAAACCCGCCGGTTGCACACTCTCGCACTAAACACATTGAAATACGTCACCACTTTCTTTGAGATAATGTCCAAAAAGGACATATCACTATCGAAAAAGTGTCGTCCGAAGATAATATCGCCGATATTCTCACCAAACCCCTCAAACGAGAATCGTTCAATTATCTTCGTCTTGGTTTAGGAATGATGGAACACATTCCCTAGATCACTCGAGTCTGCTTCTTATTCTTCTAAGTCTCGACTCTAGTCCGTGTTCCATTCCGTGTCGTGACAATTTAATTAATCTCGTCCGAAGTTGATTAAATACAATTAACTCACGAAATGTAAGTTAATTAGTCACATCCTAGTCAAGTTATGTCTGAAAATTAAAAAGTGCAAAATTTTTGTTGATACATATAGGCGGCCCCCATATCCCAGGCGGCCCCAACCTTGTTTCGGGCGGCCCTAAGAGATATGGGACCGCCAGCAGCAATTTCAGTATTTTGTCACTTTAACCAAAATTTTAAAACACAAAAACAAACACTAGTTTTACTATTCCAACCCTTGATGCCATGCTTTGCCACTTCTTTTAAAATTGTTGATTTCTTTTCTTTATTTAAGGATCATCAATCCTTCATCATCTTAAACAATTACGTCTTCATCAAACTCTTCTTCATTCTCTCTAATGTCTTGCTTAAATCACCACCCCAATTTCTCTAGGAAACCTAGGATGTCTGTAAGACAAGTTTGGAAAAGAACATCACCATCTCCTAAGCCCTCTCCAAATGGCTCACCAATACTCATTCCATTACCAAATCATCATTCACACTCACCTCCATTCTCTCATCATATTCACTCACCTAATCATTAACCAACTTTACCATTTTATCACCAACAAAGAGAGAAAATTATCAACCAACTTCACACTATCTCTACACTCATTGATTCTTCCATGCCATCATCACCTCCTCTTTCACATCCATTGGTTCAACCACCTACTTATGGTCAAGTTGGTTGTCACTCAACCTTTTGCCATTGTTGTAGGTACACCACAAACCACTTTCACTCACTAAGAAATGACATCAACTTTATCAAATTCCTCATCACTCATCTCATTCCCCAATCACAAATTACTTAAAATCATGCTTCATCATCTTTCACCATTTTCTCTTTTTGTTGATCTATATGGTGTAATCTTCACTAAATAATCGCCCAATTCATCTTTTGAGTTGACACTCCTCTTTAAAATCAAAACTTCAACTAGTTTACCCTCAACCCTTTATGCTTTAGTATGTTATGATATCTACTAAGACTTCATATGGTTGTTTTATGTATGATCTTTTATCTTGTATGTTATGTACGTTGCATGTTTTATTGCAACATTTTGGGTGACCTCCATGAAATGCATGTTCTTTATATTTGTCTTGAATTAGTGTTTGTACTTGTATTTCTAACTTTATTTTGTAGCAAACAAATTTATTATAAGATCGATCCCTTGGTGCCCCAAAACGAGGGGGAGCTCACATAAAGGGGGAGTCTTTCCATCGTCGACCTCTTCTCTTATCTTACAACTTGACGATCAACCTTTTTGGATTCGACAAAAAGGGGGAGAAGTGGAATCAAACTCATTAATAATTTATAAACACCAAATTTTATTCTAAATGAGTTTATATTTTATCATCATCAAAAAGGGGAGATTGTTAATACAAATGATACATAAAAACGTCATTTATATTTTTTGACTTCTCAATGTTTTGATAATAACAAAAATGTAAAAAGTTTTACGATAAAAATTAAACATGTTTATAAAGTTACTAATCATAAAATTCTATTTCTAAGATTAATCACTTAAGGTATGGATAAACAAATCATTAAACATGATTAGTGATCAAGAAAATATTTTTCTATACTTAATATTTTCTACAAAAGGGTTATTTATAAAATTAAAAACATAAATAAATATTTCAAAAAAGAAATGTTTTATTAAAAACATTAAATTGAAATCACAATTCCCCCCCCCCCCCCAAATAGAAGTTCCATACAGATAATCCTTCCCACAAAAGACAAAATAGCGGAGAGCGAGTTACGTGCGGCACCCTTTATAGGCTGGCGGCCCCTATAAGTAAAGGGGGACCGCCAGGACCGCCTGCAGATAACCGTTGGCTTTGGCTCCCTATAAATACTGGTCCACCCCTGCAGAAAAACACACCTCTTGACAATATATTTTCAGATCCAGTTTTTCTCTCCTCTTTCTTTCTTTCTAAATACATAAACCTTGATCACTAACACATCTTAATTCTTGATTTGATTTAAAGTGATTAATTCTTTCTTCCTCCCTTCTTCAAATCAAGTGCAAGAGAAGAACAATCATATTCACATTGAATTGATTGATTATCAAGTGATCTCTTCTTTCTCCCTCAAGATCATAATTATTCATTATTTACTTCTTGTGTAATTGTGTAAATTGATGGTTGTATAATCCAGATAGTGTAAATTGTCGGCTAGTGTATGTGGATTGTTAGTCAATTCACTAGTGTGTAAATCTTGTGAGTGTACAAAGACTTAGTGAAGTCTTAGATTGGTTCTAGCTAGGATTAGGACTCGACATCTAGCTTAGTGTCGGAAAAAGAAAGTACGGCAGATAGCGTGTAAACGGTTCTCCGCCCCTAGAAGGAGTCTTGTTGTGACATAGTGAAATCTCGAGTGGATTGCTCAGGGAGTGGAGTAGGATGAAGAGGAGCTTCATAGCCGAACCACTATAAAATATTTTTGTCGTCATTTAGTTGTTTTCTTTCCTTATCTCTTTACATTTACATCTACTTATCTTATTGATTTAGTTAGATATATTATGATTCATATTGTTGGATTGATTAACACATATCTCAAATCAAAGCATTTTACAATCAAACAAAGTTTTCAAAACGCTATAATTAACCGGTAAACTATTCAACCCCCTTTTAGATTCCTACAGAAATAGTTAAGTTCTAAATGAGGAAGATTGGAATTCTTGGCAGACCCCTAGTATTACAGAAGGTCCAGTTATACAAGTCGGTATTACACTCAATGCAGCTTATCAAGCCGTAATTTTTATTGATTTGTGTGGGTGATATGTATTTATTATTGACATACTGTATCAATTTAGTATTGTGATTTGTGATTACTGCTACTTTTTTTAATGATTTGATTTTGGTTTTATATATTGATTGATTGATGCTAACGTTTTCTATTATATGTGACTGATTGCTTAGTCTTTGTAATATGTTTTTCTGTATTTAGATGTTGAGTTATGCTCATTTATGATTTGGATGCGTTATGTTCTGACTTGTGACGAGATTCTCTACAGCCAACAGCTGTTCTTTATGGCCAATTTGTCTTGTTATGGTTAAGATGTTATTCCGATGGTACCACACTTTGACAAACACTTCATAGATGATATGCTAATCTAAGAGTGCAAGAGATGTCATATTCTGAACAAACCTATCTTGTGAATTATCCATAAAATGAGATAACCAGTGATAGCAATATCATTCCTTACTCTCAGTATCTGCTTAGAAAATTAAAAATGCAGGTCAAGTTGTTCATGGATACAAATTATTCTGCACAATAAGATGCCATAATATTATCTGTGTTTGAACAACTGTCACATCAAGTAACTAATTGTAACAAGGTAAATAAGGACAATCTAATGGCCAATGAAACCTTATCTGCTGAGCTTGAAAGATACAAAGAACGGGTAAAATTGCTAGAAGAAAGACAAAATGTGGATTTAGGTACTAGAGAAAACCTTATGATAGATGATAACATTCGGGATAAGAATGCACAGTTTGCGGATTTTGAAAAGGAAATTACATCTTAAACAAACTCTTTCTGAACAATTAAAAGAAAAAGAATCGTTAACAAAAACATTTAATGTTTTCAAAAATGAATCCAAGGAAAAGGAAGCTAAGAATATTGACAATGAAATTGCTTTGGAAAAGAAAGTTAAAGAACTGGACAATATTGTGCATAAAATGGGTCAATCCACGCAAACTATGCATATGCTAATGAAACCACAAGTTTTCTATGATAACAACCTTAAACAAGCTCTTGGTTTTCAAAATCCTTTCTATCTTAAGAAATCTCAGCAGATTAGGCCAATGCTTTATGATGGTAGTGTTATTGCTAAAGAAACCAATTTGATTTCAATTGCTGATTCTGAAGAGACTTTGACGCTTTGAGGAGTTGGGATCGATGTCAGAATAAATGCTTTTAAAACAAAGTGATCCAATTGTTCTTAGAAAAGGAAGTTTAAGAATTAAACAATTAATTATGTTGAGTTAAATAGATTATCTAAAGATTTTGGTAAATATTTTGTCCCACAACAAGAACTGTCTGATGAACAAGCTTTCTGGTTACAAGCTTCACACCCTAATACTGACCAATCTGCTTCTTTGCCTGTCAAAATTGAGGCACCTCGGGAACTTCCTAAGGTAAGCCTAGTTAATACAAGCCTTAAAGTTATTACAACCTTGGACAATTTGACATGTGGTGAAAAAGAAAATCACGCCCGATGCTTTTACAGAAGGGGAAGAGTTGAACACACTAAAGTTGTTTTTCTAATAGAAATAATTCCATTTGTAAAGACCTTAAAAGACATATTTAATGTTTTTGATAAAGATCTTTTAAATGAGGTAACAGAAGCACAAACAGTTTTTAACCAGATGGAAGCTGCAGTTCAACATTAAATATTATTTGACAAACAGTGCTTGAAAATCAAAAAGAAACTAAACAATTTTTTTATTGAAAACGATTTGATATATGGATCAAATTCAGTTTCTCATGATATTGTGAATATGTTGTGAATTCTTCGTTGGATAAAAATACTTATGTGAATGTGAATTCTTTTGTTGCAATGAATGAGTCTGTGAACTATGTGGAAATATGCAACAAGTGTCTCGAACATGAAGCTGAGCTTACTCAACAACATACAACATGGGTTTAACAAGGATGAGTATATAGAACTCTTTTGAAAAGTTTTTCTAAACTTGAACAACACTGCATTTCTTTTAAACTTGCAATGCAACTCAATAAAGAATTTTTTCAAAAGAATAACACAACTGTGAACCAAACTGAACCTTTATTTGATCAATTGTTTGAATTAAACAATTTGAAAGATGAGCTGCAAGCAAAGACACGACAATCAAAGAAGTTGGAAATGAAACAATCCCGAGTTTCAGGTCAACGTCTATCCTTAGCTAAGATAGTTACTTTTAATTACATAAATAATTATAGTCGTTATGCTATATGTGGTTGATTAGAATTTCCATTTATTGGCGAATTTCATTCCGTGATTTAGTTTCTATTTGTTTTTAGCATCTAAGAAAGTCAGAAAAATTTATTTTATTGCTCCGAGAGCGTAAATATGTTAATTTTGTATTTTTCGTCGTTTCCCCGAGTTTTTGTAAAAACCGTGTTTAAAGGTCGTGTTTTATGAGGTTTAACGTTTTAATAAAGGTTTTAAACTATATTTAGTGGGACGGATTTAAAATATTTACTAACGTGATGTTACCCGATATGTTGGTCGAATTTACTTATAAAAGGAATGCTTTTGTATTAACTTTGCAAGAACTAATGAGAAGGAGGGACCTAAATTGCCAATTAGTCAAACTCTTATTCTATAAATAGGGTCCATATACTCCCATTTAACATTTTACCAAAATTTTCAATCTCTTGTCCTCTCCCTCTCCTCTTGCCGTTTCAAGTAACACACAAACACATCACACTAAAATCATTGTCAAAAATTTGTTACTTACATGCATTTAAATCCGATTATACCTTATTAATCCTTGTTTAATCCACTACAAATCCCACTAAGAAAACCTTACATGCAATGAGTTTTGAGAAAGTTAGGTTTTTAGTCAAGTTCTATTAATTTGGTGTATAAGGGTGTGTTTCTAGTAGCTAGATTGTTATTATTTTAGAGTTGGTTGTTTGAAAAGGGGTTTTGGTTTGGCTTTGGGGTTCGTCCGTACGGTTTGGTCAAGGGGGAAGCAAAGTCAAGTCTTGTTCTAGCTTTGTGAGTGTTTACTTCTTGTTATTTGTTGATTAATTAGATGGTTTTTATATTGTATGTAATTGTAGCTAGTTGATTCAAGTGCAAATGGGTTTGAAAGTATTTCAAGTATGAACATATGTATGATGGTTTTAGTACATGTTTTTAGGCTAGTTAAACATGTTGGAATGGTTGGATTTTGGTAAAAATGAGTAGCTTTGTGAGCACTTATTTATGTTTATGTATTGATTTAATTAGATGTTATTACATGTATATGATTGTTACTAGATGGTTCAAGTGCAAAATTGATTTGAAAGTATTTCAAGTATAAACATGTGTTTGATAGTTTTGGTACATGTTTTTAGGCTAGTTAAACATGTTTGGATAGTTAGATTTTGATAAAAATGTGATTTGGTTAGTTTTGAAATCTATTTTAGGCTTTTGATAATGATAACGGATGTTCTAAGGTCCGTTTTAATATAAGGTGGGCCTTGTAACTCCTAAAAACGAACTTTTTATGGTCGAATCAAGTTTGGGTAATTTTGGGGTAAAAAATCAACTACGAACTTTGACTTTTGAAAGTCAAACTTGAGTAAATTTTTGAATGAAGTCTATAATGAGCAAAGGGTTAGTAATGTTAGTTAATTGATAATGAAATGAGAAGTTCGGATTATATTATCCTTACTTTCGGTAACTTAGTAAAAATAGAAACTTTATTGAATATGTAGTAATATGGTTAAGTGCGTCAAGGTGAATTGTTTTGCTTCGCACTTGGAATTTTTAGTATATGATTGTATATACGTAATAGTAATATGTATGTATGAAAGTATGTAATATATGATCTATTATACTTTTAGTCACGTATCGCTATATATGTATAATATAGGTCGCGGTTAGACGTGAAGTTTCTTGCGTTTGTTGAAGTTGATTGATTTGGATCTTTTGCTTAAGTTAATTGTTTTTAAACCCACGAGGGGGATGCATGTTTGTTTTATAAATCGAACACATATGATTTTATGGTATGCTGGACCCGATTATGAAATTGTTTCCGCATAAGTAGCTATTGTCGAAGTCTTATTTCATGATACATTAATTGCCTTGTGAGGATGTACACGGGGGCTACTGCATTAAATATATCTTTTGGTTTGAAAACCCTGTCTGGTCTGAATCCTTGTGACCAACTGTCAAACGGACATTTTGTACTTAGAAATTAGTAGGTATATGACAATAATACCTTGTTTTGGGGCACCTTTAACATATGAAATGCCATATGTCTTGTTAACGTTCGGTATGATGAGCTTATTGCGTAAAAGAAAAGAGTTGCGCTTATTACATTGCATTTGTTGCTTTGTTTCTGAGAAAACTAATATGTGTTTAAAGGTTTTTTTACTTATAGATTATTTTAAACTCAATGAATTTCACTCAACTTTGTTTTTGACGTTTCAAACATGTTTTATCCCAGGTAACCAAGGCTGAAGGCAACGATGGCGTGGCGGTGTCGTGCGTGTGATGGATTTTATGGAAAGACTACTTGTGTGTTTCGGTCTTTCAAAAACAATGTCTTATGTTGTGTTTAAAAACAATGTCTTTTATTTGAAAACATTTATCTTTCAATATTGTAATAGATGATGGTTATGATTCTATGGGACCTAAACGCATTTTAACTCTAAATAATTATGGAACACATGTTTGGTAAAACGTCTTATTTGTGTCATTTTCTATTATCATGGTGAAGGATGCTATTTAGTAACACCAAATTGCTAATTTTCCGCTGTGTAATCCGATGCCCCTCGGGGCGGGTGTTACAGAGTGGTACCAGAGCTTCGGTTGTAGAGAACTAGGTTGTTTTCAAAACTCGGATTGTAATCATTTTAGATACCAAAGTGATATCAAGAGTCTAAAGTTATAAATAACTAGGTCGAGTCTTTTTGAAAAACCTAAACTATAACGCTTCTACACGCACGTCGAGACTCCCCGTTGCTATTGGTTACAAGTAAGGTACATTTATAAATGGTTATGTGTAAGTATGTTTACGTATGTGTTAAATGTATAATTGGTTATGTATGGATATTTATGCATGGGTCGGATGCATAAAGTGTTATATGTGGGTACACTTGTGCATGTGTTGTATGCATAGAATGTCATGCGGTTATCATGATAACTATATATGTTTGAAATATAATTGAGGTATATGCGGATCGAGGATGTCGCGAATCGAAAATTTTATTTGTTGCGCTTTTATGCGAACTGTTATTTTGGTAATAGTGTTCCAATAATAATAGGAAGTGATACGCTATTAAGTAAGTATTGTATGATATTTTCTAGATTATCATGGTGAACGTAATTCCTCCCGATCACGTGGATGATGTACCTGTTGTTGAGCCGAATCAACACGATGATGTTCCTGTTGTTCCCGAGCCTATCATAGAAGATGAAGACGAAGACCCGAAAGAAGATGAATTTGAGGAAGAAGAAGATCCTCAAGAAGAAGAAGATGATATGGAAGTCGACATTGAGGAAGATGAGAATGAGCCAGAGTTGACATATCCTTATGAAGAGGTGGATCCTCTTAACCCTCCGCCGCCTGCTTCTGAGTCTGAACCTGATGATGAGATTGAGGTTGAGAATCCGATTGAGCATGAGGATGAGACTGTTCCTGTTAGTGTCTATGAGGTAGGTGAATCGTCTACTGCCGCTATTCCTCGAGAGGATGGTGATAGTTTACTACCTGGCTTCATGAGACGGGATATTGACTCTCTTTTTGGTCGAATGGTTAATTTTTCAAGACGATTGTGTGGACGCGAGACGGCGCATGCATTGGTCGAGAAGAAAGGAAAAGCAAAGGATAAGTTCTATGGTAAGTTGATTTTGGATTTGGGTAATGAAGTGCGTTCTAGTGTGGAGCAAGGAACGGCTGCAATGGAAAAGCTGGTTGAGAAGCTTGGTAATACTGAAGATAAGGTTGAATGTAAGAAATTGAAGAAGGAACTTGAAGAAGCAAGGTTTAGCAACACATTCCTTCGTATGCAGAATGAACGAGTCGAGAGAGATCTCTATTGGACTAGAGTTCGAGCTCATGAGTTCTATCAAGAGATGATTCGTAGGGGATTTGTGTTTGAAGAAAGACCGAATGAAGCTATCAATGTTCCGATTGAAGATGAGAAGAGTCCTTTGTCTGAGCCGCGAGGATCTCCTCATGATGCTTAGTAGTTTAGTTTCTTTTGTTGTGTAATCACTAAACTGAGTCCTTAGTTAGTAGATTTAGTGCTATTGGTTGTAACGATTTGTATCATTTCATGAAACAATGCAACTATGTATTAATTCTCTTGTGATGAAAAATGAATGACTATCTTTTGATTACTACTTGATGTTGTGTGACTGTTGTTGTGGTTGATTTGTCATTGTACCATGTTATGAGAATATCATGTTATGAATGCTTATCAGATTGTTTTCTGTGTGACGTGACAGAATCATGCCTCCAAAGTCTACACCTATGACTCAAGATGCTATTCGCCGAATGATCAAGGAAAGTGTTGATGTCGCTATTGCTGCTGAGCGGACATGGCAAGCAAATGTTAGAAATAATGCTAGTGGATCTAGGCCAGTTAGAGGTCGAGACACTGCACTTGCGGTTAGTGAGTGCACTTTGTTGGGTTTATAAAGTGCAATCCTACTGTCTTTCGTGGGGTCGAAGGAGTTGTTGAATTGCGAAGATGGTTTGAGAAAACCAAGAGTGTTTTCAAGATCAGTGAATGTGCAGAGGGCAAGAAGGTGAAGTTTGTTGCTGCTACATTAGAAGGACCAGCTTTGACTTGGTGGAAAACTAAGGTTGCAACTATAGGTTTGGAGACTGTAAACCAAATGCCTTGGCACTGCAGATGAGCAAATGATGGACTGCGGAGTTTTGTCGATAGAAGATGTTCAAAGAATGGAGCACAAATTGTGGAACTTGAAGGTTAAGGAGTATTATGTTGTTGCTTATACTCAGAGGTTTAATGAACTGGCTTTGATGTGTCTAAGAATGGTAAAGCCTGAAAGAGTGAAGGTTGATGCTTACATCCAAGGATTGACGATAATATCAAGGGTGAAATGACATCTTCTAAGCCTGCTGATCTGAACGAAGCTGTACGTATGGTTCATAAGTTGATGGAGCAAAAAGCGCAAGCTAGAGATGCGAGGATTTTGGAAGGAAAGAAGCGAAAGTGGGAGAACCTTCAAAGTGGAAGTAGTAGTGGTAAGAGCAATCAAAGGGATAACTATCGTCATACTTTGCAAAATATCCAAAAGCAAGGAAATGCGCGAGCCATGGTTACCGCTCTTATTGATGGAAAGCTTCCTTTGTGTGAACGATGTTTTACTCGCCATGTTGATTATTGTACGATTAATTGTCACAAGTATGGAAAGGTTGGGCATAAGGCAAGGTATTGTAAGGAGAAGAGTGTTGCCACGGGTGCTAACGCTCATCCTGTTTGGACTTGTTATGATTGTGGTGAGCAAGGTCATACTAGGAACTGATGTCCAAAGAAGGTTAAGCAAGAAAAAGTTGGAGAGGTTCGTGGTCGAGCTTATGCATTAAGATGACTCGAGCCTAAAGGTCCGAATTGGTTATGTATGTTTCTATTAAATAACCAATATGCTTCTGTTTTATTTGATTCGGGTTCCGATAGGAGTTTTGTAAACACTAGATTTAGTTCATTGCTCGATATAAAACTGATTAAAATAGAAGATAGTTATGAGGTAGAGTTAGTTGATGGAAGGATAGTTGGTACGAACACTGTTTTGAAAGGTTGCACTTTGAGTTTAGTGAACCATGTTTTCGAAATCTATCTTATGCCGATTGATCTTGGTACGTTTGACGTCATCATCGGTATGGATTGGCTTGTCAAGCACGATGCTGTTACCGTCTGTGGCAAGAAAGTTGTTCGTATACCGTATGGGAATAAGACGTTGATAGTTGAAGGTGACAAAGGTGTATCTCGATTGAAGGTCATTTCGTGTATCAAGGCCCGTAAGTACGTCGAGCGAGGTTGTCAATTGTTTTTAGCACATGTTACGGAGAGCAAGTCGAAGGAGAAACGAATGGAAGACGTTACTATAATTCATGATTTTCCTGAGGTGTTTCCTGAGGAGTTGCCAGGACTACCACCGCCGAGGCACGTAGAATTTCGAATTGATTTAGTACTGGGGGCTGCACCTGTTGCACGTGCACCGTATAGATTGGCACCGTCTGAGATGAAAGAGTTGTCGGTACAATTGCAAGAGCTGTTGGAGAAAGGATTTATTCGTCCGAGTTTATCACCGTGGGGAGCACCAGTTCTGTTTGTGAAGAAGAAAGATGGATCTTTTAGAATGTGTATAGATTATCGTGAGTTGAACAAGTTGACTGTCAAGAATCGTTATCCTCTTTTGAGAATTGATGATTTGTTTGACCAACTGCAAGGTTCGAGCGTATATTCTAAGATCGATCTGCGATCAGGATATCACCAGTACGGCATATTAAAGAGAAGGACATTTCTGATATGCATTTTAGAACTAGGTATGGTCACTTTGAGTTCCAAGTAATGCCATTTGGATTGACTAATGTGCCTGCTGTGTTTATGGACTTGACGAACCGAGTATGCAAGCCATATCTTGATAAGTTCATCATACTGTTCATCGATGATATTTTGGTTTGTTCCAAGGACGAAAAGAAGGAGAGATTGTACGCCAAGTTTTCAAAGTGTAATTTTTGGCTAGATTCGATACAATTTTTGGGTCATGTGATTGATCGTAGTGGGGGTGGTTTTTTTTCATGATGATCCTGCCAAGATCAAGCTATTAAAGAGTTGGGCATGCACGACGACGCAAAACGGAGTTGAGGCAATTTCTTGGATTGACTGGGTATTATAGGAGGTTTATTAAAGGTTTTTCTTTGATTTCTAAGCCATTGACTAAGTTGACTCAGAAAAATAAGAAATACGAGTGGGGAAAAGAAGAAGAAGAAGCTTTTCAGACGTTAAAGCAGAAGTTGTGTAGTGCACCGATCTTAGCATTGCCCGAGGGAACGGAAGATTTCGTAGTGTATTGTGACGCATCTCTTAAGGGTTATGGAGACGTGTTGATGCAAAGAGAGAAGGTGATAGCGTATGCTTCTAGACAACTAAAAGTCCATGAAGAGAATTACACTACTCACGATTTGGAATTAGAAGCCGTTGTTTTCGCTCTTAGATTATGGAGACATTATTTGTATGGAACGAAGTGTGTGGTTTTCACCGATCACAAGAGCCTACAATATATTTTGAATCAAAAAAAGTTGAACTTGAGACGACGGAGATGGATTGAGTTATTGAGTGATTATGATTGTGAAATTCGGTATCATCCTAGAAAAGCGAATGTTGTGGCTGACGCCTTAAGTCAAAAGGAGAGGGATAAGCCATTACGTGTTCGAGCTTTGATGAGGACTGTTCATAATGATTTACCAAAGCAAATTCGTGAAGCTCAGAAGAAAGCAATGAAGAAGAAGTACGCAAGGAAGGAAAATTTAGGGAGATTGATTAAGCCGATATTTGAGTTTCGCCCTGATGGAACGCGTTGTTTTGGGAATCGTGTTTGGTTGTCGCGATTCGGTGGATTAAGGGATTTGGTTATGCATGAGCCGCATAAGTCTAAGTATTCCATCCATCCGGGATCGGACAAGATGTATCAAGATTTGAAGTTGTTATATTGGTGCAAAAATATGGAAAGCGCATATTGCTCACTATGTTTAGTAAGTGTTTGACTTATTGTGAAGTTAAGTCGAGCATCAAAAACCGTCGGACTGCTGCAACAACCTGAGATTCCTGTTTGGAAGTGGGAAAGAATTACTATGGATTTTGTGAGCGGACTGCCGAGAACGCCGAGTGGGTATGATACGATTTGGGTTATTGTCGACCGACTGACCAAATCAGCTCATTTCCTGCCTATGAAGAAAACGGATAGTATGGAGAAACTCACGCGACTGTATTTGAAGGAAATAGTGTGTAGGCATGGTGTACCTGTTTTGATCATTTTGGATCGAGATAGCCATTTTACGTCAAATTTTTGGAGATCGCTTCAGAAGGCGTTGGGGACAAATTTGGATATGAGTACCGCTTACCGCCCTCAAACGGATGGTCAAAGTGAAAGGACAATACAAACGCTAGAAGATATGTTGCGTGCCTGTGTGATTGACTTTGGAAATAGTTGGGATCGCCATTTTCCATTGGTCGAGTTCTCATATAACAATAGTTATCACGCAAGTATTAAGGCTGCACCATATGAAGCTTTGTACGGAAGAAAGTGTAGATCACCTGTATGTTGGAGTGAGGTTGGGGACAGCCAACTCACCGGTCCAGAGTTGATCCGCGATACGACTGAGAAGATTGTCCAGATTAAGAATCATTTGTTAACTGCTCGTAGTCGCCAGAAGAGTTATGCGGATAGAAGACTTAAGCCATTGGAATTTGAAGTTGGTGATATGGTATTGCTCAAGGTATCGCCATGGAAGGGCGTTGTGCGTTTCGAAAAGCGCGGGAAGTTAAGTCCACGTTACATTGGGCCATTTAAGATTGTAGCTAGAGTGGGTCCTGTAGCTTATACGTTGGAGTTGCCTGAAGAATTAAAGGGAATTCATAGTACTTTCATGTTTCAAATCTTAAGAAGTGTTTAGCGGAAGGTGATATTGTTGTTCCGATGGAAGAAATTCAACTTGATGATAAGTTGCATATGATTGAGGAACCAGTAGAGATTGTTGATAAAGAGGTTAAGCGACTTAAGCAGAGTCAGATACCTATAGTTAAAGTTTGTTGGAATTTGCAAAGAGGTCTAGAGTTTACTTGGGAACGTGGGGATCAGATTAAGAAGAAGTACCCTTATCTCTTTATAAGTAAGGACAAAGCGATGAGAGTGGATGAGACGAGCTGAGTGTCGGGACGTCTCCCTAAAGGTGGGGACAATGTAACAACCCGAGTTTCAGGTCAACGTCTATCCTTAGCTAAGATAGTTATTTTTAATTATGTAAATAATTATAGTCGTTATGCTATATGTGGTTGATTAGAATTTCCATTTATTGGTGAATTTCATTTCGTGATTTAGTTTCCATTTGTTTTTAGCATTTAAGAAAGTCAGAAAAATTTATTTTACTGCTCCGAGAGTGAAAATATGTTAATTTTGTATTTTTTGTCGTTTCCCCGAGTTTTTGTAAAAACTGTGTTTAAAGGTCATGATTTATGAGGTTTAATGTTTTATTAAAGGTTTTAAACTATATTTAGTGGGACAACTTTAAAATATTTACTAACGTGATGTTACCCGTGTTTGGTCGGCTAAGTAACGAAAATATATCCATTTTGTATTAAACTTGCAAGAACTTATGAAATGAGGGGTTAAAATTGCCAATGGATCAAACTTGTATTCTATAAATAGGACATACATATCATTTATAATTCTTTTAGCCTAAAATTTACTTTCTCTTGTCTCTCCCTCCTCCTTGCCGTTAGAAACAACAACACTAACATAAAATCTCCATTAAAAATTTGTTACTTACATGCATTTAAATTCGATTATACCATATTAATCCTTGTTCAATCCTCTACAAATCCTACTAAAGAAACCTCACATGCAATGAGTATTTAAAAAGTTGGGTTTTTGGTCAATTTCTATTGATTTGGTGTGTAAGGAAGTGTTTTTAGTTGGTAGATTATTGTTATATTGAAGTGGTTTAGTTTAAAAAGGTTGTTTAGTTTGGTCCTTGTGTTTGTCCATACAGTTTGGTCAAGGGGAAAGCGAAGTCGAGTCTTGTTATTGCTTTGTGACTATTTACCTGTGTTTATGTGCTGATAAATTAAGTGGTTATTACATGTATGCAATTGTAGCTAGTTGATTCAAGTGCAAAATGGGTTTGAAAGTGTTACAAGTATGAACATAAGTTTGATAGTTTTAGTACATGTTTTTAGACTAGTTAAACATATTGGAATGGTTGGATTTTTGTAAAAATGAGTTTTAGTAGGACTTTGTGTTGACTTTTGTTGACCAGAAAGTTTGACTTGACCATAGCGTGTCGAGAATTTTTTATAATCTAAATTAGGCATTTGAATATGATAAAGGATGTTCTAAGGTCCGTTTTGATATAAGGTAGGCTTTGTAACTCCTAAAAACGAAGATTTTACGGCCGAGTCAAGATTGGGTTATTTTTAGGTAAAAAGTCAACAACGAAGTTTGACTTTTAAAAGTCAAACTTGCGCATACTTTTGAATATAGTTTATAACAAGCAAAAGATTTATAATGTTAGTTAAACTAAGGTGAAATGATAAGTTTGGGTTATATTATCTTTACTTTCGGCAAGCTTTCTAAAAATGAAAACTTTATTGAAAACGTTATGATATTGTTAAGTAAGTCAAAGCGAAATGTTTTGCTTCGCACTTGGAGATTCTAGTATATGATATATATATATATGTATATATATATGTATATATATATATATGTATATATATATATATGTATATATATGTATATATATGTATATATATGTGTATATATATATGTATATATATGTATATATATATATATATAATATATATGCTACTATATAGGTCGGGGTTGAGACGTGAGTTTTGCGCTTCGTGATTGATTGATTTGATCTTGGATAATTTGCTTAAGGTGAGTTCATAGTCTCGCATTAAATTCTTTTAAATGTTTTTAAACCCGCGAGGGGGATACATGTTTGTTTTATAAATCGAACACATATGATTTTATGGTATGCTGGACCCGATTATGAGATTGTTTCCGCATAAGTTGCTATTGTCGAAGTCCCTTATTTCATGAACCGTTAAATGACCTTGTTGTGAGGTGACGCTAATGCATAAATAGATTATAGTTTGAAGCCCTATCCGGGTTTGAATACCTTGTGACCACTGTCAAACAGACATTTTATTATTAGAAATATAGTAGGTATATGACAATAATACCTTGTTTTGGGGCACCTTTTAGCATATGAAATAGCATATGTTTTGTTAACGTTCGGTGTCATGAGCTTATTGCATGAAAGAAAAGAAGTTGCTATACATTGCATTTGTTGCTTTGTTTTCCCGAGAACTAATAATGTGTTCAAAGGTTTTTACTCTTGCTTTATTTAAACTCTATGAATTTTACTCAACTTTGTTGTTGGACGTTTAAAACATGATTTATCTAGATAACCAAGGCTTGAAGGCAATGATGGCATGGAGGTGTCGTGCATGTGGTGATGGATTTTATGGAAAGACTTCTTATGGTGTTCGGTCTTTTAAAACAATATCTTACACATATCCTATACCACTGCTGTGTCTAAAACAATACCTTTTTATTTAAAAACAATTTATTTTTCATGTTTGTAATTAGACGATGGTTACTGATTTCGTGGGACCTAACGCCACTTTTAAACTCCTGAATATTTATGGAAACCACATGTTTGGTAAACGTCTTATATCGAGTCGTTTTCTAATATCGTGGTGGACTGATGCTATTTTAGTAACACCAAATTGCTAATTTCTGCTGCGGAAATTTGTGCCCATCGGGGCGGGTGCTTATAGATTGTTATCAAGAGCTTCGGTTGTAGAGAAACTAGGTTGTTTTCAAAACTCGGTTTGTAGTCAAGTCTAGATATCAAAGTAATTGTCAAGAGTTCTAAGGTTGTAAGAAACTATGTCTGAGTCTTTTGAAAAAACCTTAAACTATGATGCTTCTAACACGCCGGCTGATACTCCTCGTTGCCATTTGTTACATGTAAGGTACATTTATTAATTGTTATGTATAAGTATATTTATGTATGTATTATATGTATGATTGGTTAAGTATGGATATTTATGCATGTTTTAGATGCATAAAGTATTATGTATTGGTGCATTTATGCATGTGTTGTATGCATAAAATGTGATGTGGTTTATGATAAACTTAATATTTTGTATGTTTTTGAATTATAACTAAGATATATGTGGATCGAGGAATGTCGCGAGATTGTTATATTTTTGTTTGTGGCGCTTTTATTGCGAATTGGGTATTTTCATAGAGTGTTCCGATAGTACTTAAAACAGTGATACACTATTAAGTAAGTATTATATGATATTTTCTAGACTATCATGGTGAATGTGATTCCTCCCGATCATGATCATGATGTACCCGTTGTTGAGTCGAATCAACATGATGATGTTCCTATTGTTCCCGAACCTGTCTTAGAAGATGAAGACGAAGACCCAGAAGAAGACAAATTTGAGGAAGAAGAAGATCCTCAAGAAGATGAAGATGATATAGACGTTCGCCATTGAGAGATGAAAATGAGCAGAGTTTAAACATATTCCTTACAAGAGGTGGATCCTCTTAATCCTCCGCGACTGCTTGAGTTGAATGATGATGAGATTAAGGTTGAGATTCCGATTGTAGCTTAGTATGAGACTGTTTCCTGTTAGTGTCTATGAGGTAGGTGGTTATCGTCGTACGACACTATTCCTCGTGCGGCTTTGTGATAGATTGCTACCTGGCTTCATGAGACGGGATATTGACTCTCTTTTTGGTCGAATGGTTAATTTTTCAAGACGATTATATGGTCGTGATATGGCGCATGCATTGGTCAAGAAGAAAGGAGAGGCAAAGGATAAGTTTTATGGTAAGTTGATTTTGGATTTGGGTAATGAAGTGCGTTCTAGTGTGGAACAAGGAACTGTAGCAATGGAAAAGTTGGTTGAGAAGCTCGAGAATGTTGAAGAAAAAGTTGAGTGTAGAATGAGAGGAACTCTGAAGAAGCAAGGTTAGCAATCTTATCCTAAGTATGCAGAATCGAACGAGTCGAGAGAGATCTCTATTGGACTAGGGTTCGAGCTCATGAGTTTTATCAAAAGATGATTCGTTGGGGATTTGTGTTTGAAGAAAGACCAGATGAAGCTATTGATGTTCCGATTGAAGATGAGAATAGTCCTTTATCTGAGTTGCAAGGATCTCCTCCTGATGTCTAGAAGTTTAGTTTCAGTTGTAGTTTCTTTATGTGTGTAATCACTAAACTGAGTCCTCAGTTGGTAGAACTAGTACTATTGGTTGTAACGATTTGTATCATTTTATGAAACAATGCAACTATGTATTAACTCTTTGTGATGAAAAATGAATGACTATCTTTTGATTACTACTTGATGTTGTGTGGCTGTTGTTGTGGTTGATGTGTCATTATATCATGTTATGAGAATATCATGTTATGAATGCTTACCAGATTGTTTTCTGTGTGACGTGACAGAATCATGCCTCCAAAGTCTGCACCTATGACTCAAGCTGCTATTCGCCGAATGATCAAGGAAAGTGTTGATGCCGCTATTGCTGCTGAGCGGGCAAGGCAAGCGAATGTTAGGAACGATGCTAGTGGATCTGGGCCAGTTAGAGGTCAAGACACTGCACCTGCTGTTTATGAGCGCACTTTTGCTGGGTTTATGAAGTGCAATCCTACTGCCTTTCGTAGGGTTAAAGGAGCTGGTGAATTACGAAGGTGGTTCGAGAAAACTAAGAGTGTTTTCGAGATCAGTGAATGTGCCGAGGGTAAGAAGGTAAAGTTTGCTGCTGCTACATTGGAAGGACCAGCTTTGACTTGGTGGAAAACTAAAGTTGCAACTATGGGTTTGGAGACTATGAACCCCAATGCCTTGGACTGGTGAAGCAACTGATGTCTGTTGTGTTTTGTCGATGCGGAAGAATATAATACAGTATGTTGCACGAGTTATGGAACTCAGAAGGTTTAGGAGTATGACATTGTTGCTTATACTCAGAGGTTTAATGAGCTTGCATTGATGTGTCTAAGAATGGTAGAGCCTGAAAGAGTGAAGGTTGATGCTTATTATTCGAGGGTTTAACGGATAACATCAAGGGTGAAGTGACATCGTCTAAGCCTGCTGATTTGTATTAATGACCGTACGTTTGGCTCATAGTTGATGGAGCAGAAGTCGCAATATCGAATGAAAGAATTTTGGAAGGTAGGAAGCCGAAAGTGGGAAAAGCATACAAAGGTGGTAATTGTATATGTAAGGGCAATCAAAAGGTTAACTCTCGTTAAACTTTATAGAATATACAAAGCAAGGAAAATGCGCGAGCCTATGGTTACGCTTCCTACTGATGAAAGCGTCCTTTGTAGTCGATTCGTTGTTTTACTCCCACCAAGATTTTCTTCTTGTTTTGTCAGTGTACGATCAAGTGCCACAAGTGTGGAAAGGTTGGACATAAGGCAAGGTATTGCAAGGAGAAAAGTGTTGCTACGGGTGCTAACGCTCAACCTATTTGGACTTGTTATGATTGTGGTGAGCAAGGTCATACTAGGAACCGATGTCCGAAGAAGGTAAAGCAAGAAGAAGTTGGAGAAGTTTATGGTCGAGCTTATGCTATTAAGGACGCTGAGCCAAAAGGTCCAAATGTGGTTACTGGTACGTTTCTGCTAAATAGCCGATATGCTTCTATTTTATTTGATTCGAGTTCCGATAGGAGTTTTGTGTAACTCTAGATTTAGTTCATTGATCGATATCAACCGATTAAAATAGAGGATATTTAGAAGTGAGTTAGCTGACGGAAAGGTAGTTAGTTTGAAACAATGTTTTGGAAAGGTTGAACCTTGAGTTTAGTGACCTTATTTTGAAATCGATCTTATGCGTTTGAGATGTACGTTTGACGTCATCATCGGTATGGATTAGCTTGTTAAGCATGATGCCGTTATCGTCTATGGCGAGAAAGTTGTTCGTATACTGTATGGGAATAAAACGTTGATAGTTGAAGGTGATAAAGATGGATCTTTTCGGATGTGTATAGATTATCACAAGTTGAACAAGTTAACTATCAAGAATCGTTATCCTCTTCCAAGAATTGATGATTTATTTGATCAGCTGCAAGGTTCTACCGTGTATTCTAAGATCGATCTGCGATCAGGATATCACCAGTTACGCATTAAAGAGGAAGACATTCCGATTATTGCATTTAGAACTCGGTTATGTCACTTTGAGTTCCAAGTGATGCCGTTCGGACTGACTAATGCGCCTGCTGTGTTTATGGACTTGATGAACCGAGTATGCAAGCCATATCTTGATAAGTTCATCTTGAGTTTCATCCGATGTATTTTGGTTTATTCCAAGGATGAAGAATAGCATGGAAAGCAATTAAAGATTATTTTAGAGCTGCTAAAGAAAGAGAGATTGTACGCCAAGTTTTTGAAGTGTGATTTTTAGCTAGATTCGGTACAATTTCTGGGTCATGTGATTGATCGTAGTGGTGTTCATGTTGATTCTGCCAGATCGAAGCCTTAGGAGTATGGGCTGCACAACGATGTCCAACGGAGGTGAGCGTAATTTATTGGAATTGGCCGGTTATTATCAGAGGTTTATTGGAAGGGTTTTTCTTTGATTTCTAAGCCACTGACTAAGTTGACGTCCCAGAAAATAAGAAGTACGTGAGTAGGGAGAAGAAGAGAAGCTTTTCAAAATTGAAGCAGAGTTATGTAGTGCACCGATCTTAGCGTTTCCCTGAAGGAACGGAAGATTTCATGGTGTATTATGACGCATCTCTTAAAGGTTATGGAGCCGTGTTGATGCAAAGAGAGAAAGTCATTGTTTTCGCTCTTCATTTGAGTTAGCAGCGTTGTTTTCGCTCTTAGATTGGGAGACATTATTTGTATGGAATGAAGTGTGTGGTTTTCACTGATCATAAGAGCCTACAATATATTCTGAATCAGAAAGAGTTGAACTTGAGAAACAAGGTGGAATTGAGTTGACTGAGTGATTATGATTGTGAAATTCGGGATCATCATGGAAAAGCGAAAGTGGTGGCTGACGCCTTAAGTCAGAAGGGAAGGAAAAAGCCATTGCGTGTTCAAGATTTGATGATGACTATTCACAATGATTTACCAAAGCAGATTCGTGATGCTCAGGGAGAAGCCATGAAAAGAAAGAATGTAAAAGCAGAAAATTTAGGGAGATTGATTAAGCCGATATTCGAATTTTGCCCTAATGGAATACACGTTGTTTTGGGAATCATGTTTGGTTGCCGCGATTCGGTGGATTGAGAGATTTGGTTATGCATGAGTCGCATAAGTCTAAGTATTCTATCCATCCGGGATCGGATAAGATGTATCAAGATTTGAAGTTGTTGTATTGGTGGCCGAATATGAAAGCGGATATTGCCACTATAACAACCCGCAATTTTTATCAATGTAAATATCCATCTATTAAATTAGATGCATTATAATATCTATCTATTATATATATACCACCTTTTACAGAGAATATTTTTGCTTTTATCTCATTATGCATCAGTAACTTGCATCTCTAAAGTAAACTGAGCTTCACGCAACCTCTACCTATGCATCTCTATCTATGTTTATTATCTTGTAAGCATCTAACATATCTTTCTATATCTTTATATCATTTTACCAAGTACATTATCACATTAACGTACTTTTCAAAACGTTATATCAAAAACAAAGCATTAACATTAATGTTTATATCAAAAACCCTTATTATATGTATATCGTGTACATATTAAAATGAATGTACAAGCTTTAAAGCATGTGTACATGTATAATAGCACAACATTTGAATTCTTTTCCCTCTTAAATCAAGTTACAACTTCTAAAGCTCAATGTACAGTCCAAATAATGCAAAAAAGCACAAACTAGGTAATTTTACCTCTAAATTCATTCTAGTTTTCTTACCACAACTTTAACAAAAGGTACAAGCACTTAATAAACAATATCTAAACCCCTAATATAAACCTTATTCGTTCTAAAACCCTTATCTAAACCTTAAACCCTAACAAACCCCCTAAAACCCTAATTTCACTTTAAACCTAAAACTAAACCCTAAACCTAAAACTAAACCCTAATCCCCTAATCCTAACACTAAATCTTAATCCAAAACCCTATCTATCCCCCCCCCACTAATCCTAAAACCTAATCTACATTATTAAAACCCTAACACCCTACCCAAAAATAAAACAAACCCGCCACCTATTATCTTTCATTTTTACATTTTAAACCCCAAGTTTTACTAACCACCATGACCTCACCCTTATGTCACCAAGCAGCTTACAAGCACCTCTATCTTCCCTTGGCCACCAAGTTGGCCAAGTCACCACCTTGTCACCCCTTCCTAGCCGTGGCCTCCAAACACCCATTCCACATCTTCATAGCTAGTTCTAGCCTTCCTTACTCATCCTACTAGCATCTCTTACTCACCTCAGCTAGCTAGGACACTTATCAAACCCTTAGATGCCAAGAAAACTTGGGCACCAAGGGTTTTTGACCCTATATATACGCATACATACATAACACTTTCATTCACACCTCAAACTCATCTCACATACTCAAATGTTGTTCTAGCCATTCCCTGCGCAATGAGAAGATCAAGAGAAGTCCCTAAGCTCAGAATAGAAACCAAGAAGCAATAAATCTGAGGTCTTGAAGTCCATTTTAGGCGTACGAGTTATAAAAACCCCTTTCGACCCATTTTAGCTCAAGTAAGCCTAAGATCTTGTTCCATAAACTTAAATCTTATCGAATGTTCTAATACTCTAATTATCATATATGAATTTTGTTTGAAGCTTTGATTCCTCAAACCCCATGCGTTTTTTATTAAACCATAAAATGACCGTTTTGATTCTCTAGCTAACGATTCCTTTTCTAATGTTTTGTTACGTCAGAACATCATGATTTTGCTTTTTTAATAAGTCTAACCTGCAAATAACACTGAAATCTAAAATAAGCTTGCATGGCTTTTTGGACTTGTTTTGCAAATATTTCCATGCATAGGGGTATATATCGTAACTTTCTGAAATTTATAACTAAAGGGGCTGAAAATGTCATTATTCTAAAGTTATAACTATAAGGACCTATTTTGCCAAGTTCTAAAGTTAAAGGTTTAAATTATATATACTATATATATAAAGGACTATAGTTGTAAAAGTTTGTAAACCATAAGGGATATTATTGCTAATTTGCAAAAACTTAAAAATTTAATATATAATATTTTTATATAAATTATAAAAATATATATTAATATTATAAACTCGATTTTATTCAAACCGACACATTGATATTATTAATCATAATCGACGAATATTTCGTATATATCAACATTAAATTTTTCATCAACTAACCTTTTGAGAAAACTTAAATCTTAATCGTATCGTTACTAGGGAATTTCATATGAAGGGTTTCATTTGAGTTTTCATTTTGACGAGTTTGCTGGGTTTACGATTTAAAGTGCCCTGGCTCCTCAAACGATACTACATGGCCTCTGGATTATGATAGCCCGAACATCGATACAATATTTCCATAATTTAATAAATCAAAGATATACGTTAAACTTTATGAAGTTTTGAAACATAAACTATCACACTAAGACTTGACATATCACCCAGGTTGCGTGACGAAGCCGTTACTTTCAAATTGGTATAACTTTTGACATTCATTCAGATTTCCCTATACTGTTAAGGTGAGTTCATAGCCTCACTTTTAAATCTTCTATTTCATAAACCCGTGAGGGGGATACATGCTATAAACCATGAATACAAGTGTTTTCTAAATGTATGCTATCCTGATATATTATTGCATCTGTTGTCTAAGTCCCTTTATGCCAAAAGACCCCCACCATCATGGACCATTAATCACTTGCGAGTGAACGCGAATATTGTGAATAGGCCTATTGGGATTGACGAATCCCGTTTGTGTTAGCCGGATAGGTAACCAAATGCACTATATTTGAAACTTTATTCTAAAGTTACACCATCAAAACCCTAAATTCAGGTTTGTATATATAATAAAATCGACGCGATGGCGTCGCGTTTTAGTCGTGACGCCGTCGTAAAATGAATCTTCTAGATCTGTGTTTGAGTCGGTGCGGGCTGACACCGTCTTGAAATATGTAACGCCGTCACTAGATGAGTTGTGACGGCGTCGTGTATGGATTGTGACACCGTCTCCCTGCTCTGTGAGCACAAATCTTCAAGAGTCTTGGTGTTGGTTCATAATCTCGTCCGTTTCTTCTCCAAATGAGCCCAAGTCACGTGTAATCCATCCAAATGTCCTCCAAATGCGAAATACCTAAAAAGGAACGATTAAGTATCTATTTTGGGCATAAACACATGATTTTGGGGGTTAAACGACCCCGAAAAAGTATATAAAATGACACCTCATCACCGACGCCTTAAGTCAAAAGGAAAGAATTAAGCCATTACGTGTTCGAGCTTTGATGATGACTGTTCACAATGATTTACCGAAGCAAATTCGTGAAGCTCAGAAGGAAGCAATGAAGAAGAAGTATCTAAGGAAGGAAAATTTTGGGAGATTGATTAAGCCGATATTTGAATTTTGCCCTGATGGAACGCGTTGTTTTGGGAATCGTGTTTGGTTGCCACGATTTGGTGGATTGAGGGATTTGGTTATGCATGAGTCGCATAAGTCCAAGTATTCCATCCATCTTGGATCGGACAAGAAGTATCAAGACTTGAAGCCATTGTATTGGTGGCCGAATATGAAAGCTGATATCGCCACGTATGTTAGTAAGTGTCTGACTTGTGCGAAGGTTAAGGCCGAGCATCAGAAACCGTCTGGATTGTTGCAACAACCTGAGATCCCAGTCTGGAAGTGGGAAATGATCACTATGGATTTTGTGAGTGGATTGCCGAGAACACCGAATGGGTATGATACGATTTGGGTTATTGTCGACCGACTGACCAAATCAGCTCATTTCCTACCAATGAAGAAAACGGATAGTATGGAGAAACTCACGAGACTGTATTTAAAGGAGATAGTGTGTAGGCATGGTGTACCTGTTTCGATCATTTCAGATTAAGATAGCCATTTTACAACTAATTTTTGGAGGCTTCAGGAAGCGTTGGGGACGAATTTGGATATGAGTACCGCTTACCACCTTCAAACAGATGGTCAGAGTAAAAGGACTATACAAACAATGGAAGATATGCTGCGTGCATGTGTGATTGACTTTGGAAGTAGTTGGGATCGCCATCTGTCATTGATTGAGTTCTCATATAACAATAGCTATCACGCAAGTATTAAGGCCGCACCATATGAAGCTTTGTACGGAAGAAAGTGTAGATCACCTGTATGCTAGAGTGAGGTTGGGGATAGCCAACTCACCGGTCCAGAATTGATCTGTGATATGACAGAGAAGATTGTTCAGATTAATAACCATTTGTTAGCTGCTAGTAGTCACTAGAAGAGTTATGCAGATAAGAGACTTAAGCCATTGGAATTTGAAGTTAGTGATATGGTATTGCTTAAGGTATCGCCATGGAAGGGCTCTATGTGTTTTGGAAAGCGCATAAAGCTAAGTCCACGTTACATTGGGCCATTTAGGATTCTAGCTAGAGTAGGTCCTATAGCTTATATGTTGGAGTTACCTGAAGAATTGAAAGGGATTCATAGTACTTTTCATGTTTCAAATCTTAAGAAGTGTTTAGCAGAAGGTGATCTTGTTGTTCTGATGGATGAGATTCAAC
>BQNB010026446.1:37779-58589 GCA_026074375.1 Tanacetum coccineum | reverse complement strand
TGCATTGGATTATGTTTTGGATTGCACTGTTAAAGATTTATGTGCATCATGTTTTGGGAAATCTATGTTATCGTGTAATATTAAACAAAGAACAAGTAAAGCTATAAGCTTTTGTAATGTATCTTTTATTTAAATCCAATGTATCAACTTAAACGACTTTTGTGTCGTTCTTATATATATCTTGTGATGTTGATCTTGAAGTAACACGCCCCAGATCCTTATTCCGCTGCGACCCATTTTGGGGGTGTTACAAAAATATTCGTTTTGTTTATTCTAGACTCCGATATAAAGGGTAAACTTTATTCATAAAATAAATCGTTAACTCGAATATTCACGTTAATAATAAACGTTTTTAAACAAAATGATAATTAATTTATTAAATATTTTTATTAAATAAATTACGATAAATAAATAAGATCTAATTTGTTTCGTGTCGGTACGCGTTGATCTCGTTTTCGAGTCAGACAATTTGAAAAGTCAAAAATTTATGATTAAAATTATGTAATAATAATTATGATTTATTCTCAAAATAAGTTCCGAAAAATTATCAGTTATGCGATAATTGTTTTCACTTGAAAATAAAAGTCAAAAGTCGAGTCAACCCGAAAAGTCAAAGGGAAAAATAGTCATTTAGGGTTCCGAAAATTGACGGTTGTCACATTCTCCTCTCCTTTAGGAAGCGACGTCCCGGCGCTCTAATCGCTTTATTCGTCCCAATTTCACTTGCAATGGGTGAAAGATGTCATTCTCGAATGGATTCACATGTTCTCACATCATGGCCACACGACCTCGGGCGCATTTGGAAGTTTTCAAAGCGACAATCAATTCAAAAAAATCATCGGTGATCACCCGATCAAATCAAATCACATATCGACCAACGGGTCTCGCTAAAAGAGATCGCGTCATTATAAAAATCGTCTGGAGTGAACATAACTCCATCGAAAGCGTTACGACATTATTCAAAACAAGGCGCTTATCATTAAGCGTATACAATCACATAATTGCATGCTCGCTAACCGTCAAGCCATGCAAATTGAAAGAGAGCGCATTGGAGCGGTAATTACTCGGAGTATACATAACTTTATCGAAAACACTACGGCATTAATCGAATCAAGGTACTTATCATTAAGCACATATAATCACATAACGACATGCTTGCTAAAAAGCCAAACCATGCCAAACAATCAATTCAATCACGTTAACCCACGCTTGCTAAATAGTCAAGCCATGATTAACAATAAATAATTTCGGCTAAGACCAGCCCAAGAAAAGTTTTTAAAGTTATCGGATGTTCATGTGCCTGAAAGGCATGGATGCATAACCAAATAGATTTTTATCATTGTAGGGTGCTCACACACGGATTCAAACCCAAAAGAGATTACAGGGTGATCACAAACGGATTCATACCCAAAAGAGATTACAAGGTGATCACAAACGGATTCATACCCAAAAGAGATTATAGTATATATGAAATCAGGGTGCTCACAGGCTTTATAACCATGGATCCATATCCAAAAAGATTTTTATCGTCATAGGGTGCTCACGCGCGGATCCATACCCTATCATCGTAGAGTGCTCACACACGGATCCATAACCTATCATTGTAGAGTACTCACACGCGGATCCATACCTTATCATTGCAGAGTGCTCACACGTGGATCCATACCCTATCGAATGGTCAAGTTTGCTTATATTATCAAACTATGTGCATTCTTCACGGTGCCCCAAGCACGATCGTCACCGTCTTGGCTGCAAACCGCGGGGACCACTTCGAGCTCGCACACCAAACGCGACCGCTCCGTGTGTATTAAAATCGTCTTGACATATTTTGCGAGCTCAATAATATGGGTAGGCGTACCCAGCCGATCCGACATCATATAATAATACCACCTCGAGCTCGCACAACGTACGATGGTATGTGCTTAATTACACATACCATTTTCCATTAAAAACGGACTTATAAGACTAAAAACGTACCAAAGATACATTGTATTTGTATGTTTTGCTTTTGAATTATGCAGGAACGGATATTCAAAAAGAAAGCCAAAAACGACCAAACTAAGCACGGGATGGAAAAGACAAAGTCAATCCGAAGTCAAAAGTCAGCCACATGAAGAAAATACAACTTGAGGGACTAAAACTGCCAAACCTCAAGTTGTGTTACAAAAAGACAAGGGCTGAAATCGAAAATTGCGGGTGAAGTATAACTTTAGGGGCCAGTTCTGCCAAACCCCTAAAAGTTGTATCATAAAAGGGGCAAAGTTTACAATGAGGTTATAAGAGATGAGGGGCCAAAGCTGCCAACCTTCCCAAACTCCATCTTTCCCGCCAAACAAAACCCAGGTACAACTTAGGGATGTCTTCCCATACCTTCTCCCTGCAAAACACTCAACACCCTAGATAAATCATTTCAACCACTCCACTATTCCCCCCTTGCTTATAATTGCCATGTTGGCAATCCCTCACCATTTCCAAGTAATTTCGATGGCTGTGATTGACTCAAAAGAAGCACAAAAGAAATTGAAGGCTGGGATTTGTTTTAGAATCACCTCACACAACAAGCACACTTGGTTTTTGCTCTCACAAAAGAAGCACAGTTGGAAGACCCAAAGAAGAAGACTTCGGCTATAAATAGAGTCTTTTGTAAACTTTATAAGAAAATTCAGACTTGTTTTTACGAAATCGAATCGAATAGGATTACTTGCATAAGGATCCACCATTTGGAAGTGTTCTCACCCAAACATTTATCCGAAACCACCAGTTTAAAGGCGACGATTAGTCTGACACGGCGTAGCTCTTCCTGAATTATCCATAGTTAGCTAGGCTATGCACAATTGAGGACCAAGCGACGTCACATCCGACATAGCGTGGCTCTTTCCTGAATTATGCATAGTTTAGCTAGTGGGGGCTGATGCACAATTGAGGACCGAGCGACGACACATTCGTCCGACACACTATATCTGATTAGAAAGTTTTCGACCTATCCTTGAAAATAAGTAAATCATTTGACATAGAAATGGGAATTTTTTTACCTTCGTTTCGAGAAACACATAAACTATTGTTCATTCATTTTTGGGAAACACATTTTTGCTTTGCCTTCTTGTGAAAATCGACGCATATTTTTGTGTTAGTTTTTGATAAAGCATTTCATATATTATTGTATATTTTTGGAATAAATTGTTCATAAAAGGACATTAGTGGCCGGATTTGTAGAATTTAAGAATCCATAGCAAGTACAAGAAGTAGTGAATTAAGAATCAATGCAATCGAATGAAGTAAACGGGCGATATATTTGCTAACTGAAATTGTCCACACTAGAAGTCAAGATACTACTAGGATACGACAAGTGTTTCGAGGTAACAACAACCTCTACATATATATCATGAAATGAATGACGAACATCATCATAAGTGCTGAAGTAATAACGATCATAATATATATAATGAAGCCAGGGGTAGTACATACGCTCCCCAATCATACATCCAATATTTAGAAGGTTATCTCCATTGTTTCTCGTTACAAGTACATTCCACCAAACATGGTTTCCAATAACACGAAAAGAAAAAGGCTGCGGTGTTTATGTAGAGGACAAAATACACCCAGCAGCATAACTTTACTAACTGGCACTAGCAGTTTAGTGATCTATACAAAAAAATGGTCCTATACAACGGACAAGATCATAAGTGAACAAACGACAGGAATACTGAGGTCCCGGTAGAGTGAAGATCTCCTCTCTAAAGCAGTGAGGCGTCTATCCAACGTGCTCGACCACGACCTATAATATGGTGGTCCGTGATTAGAAGAAATACATATCGAGTAGAAGAATGCATATATTGCATAAGTAAATACATTTACTACACACACACACACACACACACACACACACACATATATATATATATATATATATATATATATATATATATATATATATATATATATATATATATATATATACATATAAGTATATACTATGGAATCCATATGTGCGCCCTATGTTTTACTTAATAAGCCACTCTCATTGATAGCATTTCTTCGTCATAAATTTTACGTCACTTTTCCGAAAAGTTTTTATTTTTAGAAGGTTACTATTTTAGGAAAGTTTCTATTTTTGGAAAGTTTCTATTTCGGGAAAGTCTATTTATGGTAAGATATGAATTACCGATTAATAGAATGTTAAGTTTCCGACAACTCCCGACACGCCAATAATTTATATATACTTATCCATATTTCCTTGTTTTACCTTATGAATATATACATAATTACATATATAAAGTTTCTAAATATAGACTTACTATTTTTAGATATAACCGAAACGTACCCAATAATATATATGTCGCCCAATTGTTTCCGTTAACATTTCATAAGCCCAAACGGACTCTAAAACGCCCAAATTCCCAATTTTTATACAAATTCAGCAATCAACCCATCTTTTACAAGTTTTTAACTTTTATTATATTTTTGCCAATTCTGACCCGTTTCAAAAACGACCCATTAGAACACATTTTCGCATCTCGGACTCCAAAGCATTTTTATGTAAAACGATATTCCGGACAACTTTTTAGTTTTGGCCGAGACCCGGAACCCAACAGAAAATGACCAAAACGCCCCTGCAAGTTTCAGCCGAAAAATATTACGAAAAACGCAGACCTGCGTTTGCGTTTTTGACCCGTTATAAGGCGTTTTTAATTCTAGAAAACCTCGCGGAAAGGTAAAACGTCATTTTGAACAACTTTCCAGTTTTGCCCGAGACCCGAAACTCGACCGAAATGGCCGAAAACGCATCCGCATCAGATCTGATGCAGTGGTAATTTTATGAAAACTCATATTTGAAATTAGTTTTTAAACCCGTCATTACTCGCCTTTAGACCAAAAGAACCTCGCGTGGCAGTAAAACAGCCTTCCGAACAACTTTCGTGTTTTGGCCGAAGGCCGAAACGGACTCGAAAGTGACGAAAATCGCCCCTCAAAAAATCTGCCAGCAACCGTTTATAACCAAAAAGCTGAAATTTTAACAAAATTTTTCCTAGTTTCAAATTGCCATAAAAACTTCGCTTTTAGGAGATACGGGACGATCCTTATATCGAAACGATCGTCTTGACAAGCTCTATCTTAATCTTTATTATAATTTTAATTTTAACATTTTTACGACGCCGAAAAACGGGTTGTACTTTTCTGCATAAAACAACCCGTTTCAAAACTTAACCAAACGCTAATTTCTCAACACAACAACTTCACAACTACACCTAATTAGCCTATCTCCGTCCACTAACGCCTCAATCCAATAATCCTTCCACAATTATATATACACTAAACATAATCGCACATGGATTCCAAAGTATAAAATTAAAATGCATGCATAATCATAAGAAAATAACCTCAAAGAGGGTTTAAGAATACTCACAAACACTAGTAGATGCAAAGAAAATGATCAACAAAAATTCTTTCTTGCTCCTTAGCTCTTTGGTTCCTTAGTCGCGGCTCAAAACACAATCCAAAAATCTAACAAAGCCTCAAATATATATAATATTGCAATGTGCAATAACGTTAATATATTACACCATATACGAGATTTAATCATGTCGTATCATAATGCGACACCATATACATAATAACAATAGTACAAGTCGTAATTAAGCCGCGTAGCGATGAAGACGAAGGCAAATATAGAGTAAAGCGTTTCGTCGAAGAACAGGTATCGTATATATATAATTACCATTTATACCACGCATTTGGTATACAGTATACAATTAAAGGCTTAGCACAAAACACATAAAGGAACGGGAAGGATTGCGCGCGCGGATATTGGACATCGGTGAACGACTAGTGAAATTTTTTCGACAACAGTCATAGTCCAGGTATTGAAAACGACCTAGTTCGCTATGACTCGTGCTCTGATACCCATCTTTAACACCCTCAAATTTACAACGCAGCAGTTGACAACATTGGGGTGCTACTTCATAATATAAGCTCACGAGTCACGGTAAACGACATTCAATTTTTATTAAAAAGATCAGAGTTACAAGGTCCCAATAACTTTATAAAAACTCATTTCAAAATAATCCACAACATGTTTAAGTTTCTTTAAAAGAAAACATTTTATCATATGTGCAAAGTTCACCAAGTCCACGTCCTTCGATATCCGCATTCCATCCCATCCAAGCTAGCAAGCATATACCTGAGATAAACATGCTAAAAAGTCAACGAAAACGTTGAGTGAATTCATAGAGTTTATAAACAATCCTTTTGAACACAAGCATAGCAAAACATTTAGTTCATAGAACAATCACAACGATGCTAGAGCCACAAACCGAACCTTAACTGTGCCCAACCCGGAGTGATAACACTCCCAATACTAAATACAATATGTCTCCGTATGCCCTCGCAAGGAACACACTCCGGACAGGTCGTTAGGCCAAAATAGATCTATTATTATTGCATTAGCGTCCACCGGTTAGCGGTGATTGACGGTTCATGAAGGAAGGGCCACAACAATACACTCATAGCAACGTTCACATAATAAAATCACCTGTGTTCGATTTTCTAAAACAAGCATGTATCTCCCTCGCGGGTTTTTAAAACATAAAAAGAATTAAATGCGAGGCTATGAACTCACCTTGATCGAAGACCACGATCAACAGTCCACATAAGCACATAATGTATCAACAACGATCACAACCGCGACCTATAATTATGCCGCTAAATTATAATGTGCACAATGTACAACCGTCGATGCACACATCGTCACGGTAAAATATATCTTATATATATATATACATATATATCAAAACATACATGTGATGAGAAATCCACTTGCGCGACCTAAATCCCAAAACCCCATTCAATTGAGTTATAATTATTCCTCACGTTTTATCTTACGTGACTTGATTGAAAACTTTCTATTTTTGGTAACTTTCTATTTTTAGAAAGTTACTATTTTCGGAAAAATTAATATTTTTGGCAAGTTCAGTCATTTAAGTATATTTTAATACTTATTATCTCATTTACATTCTTATGTTTAATTATTACACATCTAACCTTCCATTTTTAAGAGTTTACACTTTTTTTAATCACAAAAGTTCCTATTTTTAGTAACACCTCCGTGTAATAATATGTTAAGTCCAAATACTATTTTCATTAGTTAAAATGGTATTTATTACCTTATTAAAAATTACATAAGTCTTATATGACTTGTTAGACTTTTTTTTAAGTCAACACTTGACTTTACACTTATATTTATTTTTACCCAAATCTGACTCGCGTCAAACAACCCACTAGATCCCTTTTTCACGACTCGGAGTAAAAAGAGATTTTATGCGAAACTATGTTTCGGACAACTTTTAGTTGTTGGCCGAGACCTTGAATCTCGATGGAAAATGACCAAAATGTCCTTTTTTTCAATCACTGTAACTTTTAATTTCAATAAAACGCAGCAGGTTTGATCCAATCGGTTTTGACCTGTTATATCACATTTTATGAGACTTTGACAAAGAAGAGATTTTATGTAAAACGTCATTCCGGACAACTTTCGTGTTTCCGCCGGAGATGCTGAAACGGACCTCGAAAGTGTCCCAAGAACGTCGGGGTCGTTGAAAAAATCGCATCAGCAAGCATAAATTAGCAAATAGCGTGTCATTTTTATACATAATTTTTCTAACTTCGATCGGCCATAACTTCTTCGTTATTAGGAGTTACGGGACGTTCAAATTACCGAAACGTTCGTAAAAATATCCTCTTCCATATTTTTTAATCAAAAATCAGATTAAAAATATTTTCGGACCTCGTTTTGCGTGCCAAACTTTCTGCTCGAAAATACATTTTTAAAAACCCATCAAAACCACATTTTTGGCTTCCGACAACCTCAAAATACTATCAACTAGCCTATTTTCATCACCCAATATCATTTCTAATCTAGGCTAACGCAAGATTCAATCGGATTACATCACATGCATTTATCGAAACAATTATAAAACTAGTAAATAAACGCTTACAATGCTATATTAAGCACTTCTTTTAAACCGAAACTTCAAGAATCAAACCCGGATTCTAACTCCAAAAATACTTGTTGCATGCTATATTTTATTGGATAGATGCGTAGGAAATGACGAGGGGATTCGGAAAATATAGATTGATCGTTGTGCATGTCACTTTTTCCGGCGACACGGCGGTTTTCAGTCACCTCATGTGTGTGTGTCTTATGTTAGAAAAAAAATAAGAAGTAAACACATATATATATATACTTGCACCTTTTAGCTACTTGGCAAGAATGGTCCTCCCCTCTTTTCCTTATTTGATTTTTGACACGTATATGTTTTACTTAAATAAAAACTGACCACCACGGCCTCCTGAGATTATTTTTTTTATATATTTTTTCCTTTCATCAAAATTTTTTAATTGTAGTTAAAACTTCAAGTTAAAAATGTTAAATCGTGTAGAAATAAAGTTTTTGACTCGGCTTCGGCTAAAACGCGGGAAAAGGGTCGTAAAATACTAAAACAAAATAATTTACTTCCGAAATAAAATATGAGATAATAAAATCTTAAATCGCTCAAATGAAATAAATCCTGAGCACGGCTCGTGACATAGCCAAAATCAACGACTTTTGCCAAGACGGTCAAAAGATGACGAAAATGAAATAATTATTCATTAATACAAATTTGAAATTAACGGGGCGCGTCATAATTTATATGATGCCCAATACGTGTAACCCACACGCGGTCTCGGTTCGACTTACGAGTCGACGAAAATAAAAATTTCTCCAAATCATTCACAATGAAACACGAATATATTTATTCGGGTAAATAAAAATTTAAAATTTTAATGTCGACTTTCGATCATACTTGATAATAAATATTAAAATAATATTATTGACGACGGAATTCGCGATCGTCATAACGTCAAAATCTCGGGCGGTTACATTTGACAACCCCATCCGGGGTCTGAATCCTTATGAACACCCTGTCAAACGGATGTTTTGTATTTAGAAGTAGTAGGTATATGACAATAATACCTTGTTCTGGGGCAAATTGAAATATGAAAGGATATATGTATTGTTAACGTTCGGTGTCATGAGTTTATTGCATGAAAGAAAAGAGATGTTATACATTGTATCCGTTGCAAAGTTTTCGCGAGAACTAATTATGTGTTCAAATATTATTTCTTATTGATTATTTTAAAACTCTATGAATTTCACTCAACAATTTTGTTGACATTTTAAACATGTTTTATCCCAGGTAACCTAGGATGAAGTCAACGATGACGTGGAGGTGTCGTGCGTGTGATGATTTGGTGAAAGACTACTTATATGTTCCTTGTCTTTCAAACACAATGTCGTAATGTGTTTTAAAATAATGTATTTAATTTGAAACAATTGTCTTTCAAAAGTTCTGATGGTTGTGGTTACGATTCCTATGGGGACCTAAACGCATTTTCTCTGATTAAATATTGGAACACATGTTTGTAAAACATCTCATTTGGTCCGTTTTCTATTATCTTGGTATATTGTGCTATTTAGTAACACCCATTGTAATTTCCGCTGAGCAATCCAAAAATAAGGGTGTTACAGAGTACCTAATCATTGCAGTGTAGTATAACAAGGACTCGGGGGTTGTTATCGTTCTCTAGAGGAATAGCGTGTGAAGGCTCGAACTAAACCTAACTAAGATCTAAGGGGTTGAGAGAAGAATATTTTTGTATTTTTATATTTTATGAAAGTGAGTAAAATTCTAGTTTTAAGAGGTGGGTTTTGGTTTTAAGCTAATTAAACCTAAAAATCAAATCTAAACTAAATTGGTAGAACCTCTAAAATGGGAAAACCAAACGTATTTACTTAGTCATGCATTACCTTAATTTGCTTCTCCTCATCTTATTGCTTTGTCACACTTGTGATGATCTGTATAAGTATTTCCTAGGTCATGAACAGATTACATGAATCCGCCGTCTATGTAATATTCCGTTAAGGCAATGCACAGGTAAGGTAGTATGAAGCCTATTACAAGGCCCCTAAGAATACATTACATGCATTAAAACACTTAATAAGGATTAACCACATTAGGGGTGAGTATAAAGACTGTTGCCGATGGTATCCTTTCTACACACTCGCGTTTCCCTATATGCTAATGTAATATTTTATAGCCAGTTTTCTAGAGCCTAACGCGCACATCCATCACAAGAAGCAATATTAAAAGGATCTACAAACTAAGTTTCATTCAATCATAAATAAATACTAATGATCTAGCCTAGCATGTTAAAGAGAAGTGAAGAACAGTAATTAATCAAACAACACATAGATATATTAAAAGATTAAAAGATAATGGACTTCCCTTGATTAAATCATGAGTATAAGGCTGATACAAGAGGGTTTTTATACCCTAAAAACGGCCTTAAAGGCTGCTAAACTCGAACCCTAATGATATAGTTCATCTCCCAAAAGTTTCACACTAAAACCCTAAAAACATATGTGTATATATAGAAAATAGATCGCGATGGCGTCGCAAGAATCCTGACGCCGTCGCTTCGCCAAATCTTCTAGGGCTTCTTTGAGGCGGTTACGTTTTGACACCATCACATAAATCTTGACACCATCGCTTGTAAGCTGAGACGGCGTCGCCAGGATTTCTAACAATGTCTCCTATACGTACATTCTTGAAACCACTCCGTATAAAGTTGCAATTTTGTCTCGTTTCTTCCCAAATTGAGTCCAAGTCATGTGTACTCCCTTTAAGAGCTTCCTAAATGCTAAAAACACAAAAAGAAATGACTAAGCATGTATTTGGGGTACATTTTCATGATTTACGAGGTTAAATGACCTTGAAAAGCATATAAAACGACATCTCATCAAATACCCCTACACTTGTGATTTGCTTGTCCTCAAGCAAATGAGCTTTTCTACCTAGACAATAGCAATATCGAGGCATTTAACTTTTTTTTTTCAAAGATAATTCATGACACAACCATTTAAGACCGTCGGTAATTAAAAGCACAAAAATATATACTAGCACCTCACAATAAGTTTTTGGATTCTCTTTTTCTCTCAGGTGTAGAATGAATTATAACAATAAAGGAAATGGGAAAACAACACTAATTACCTGTCGTAGTATATAAATTACCATAGGCTTGGTAAAGGATCAAATATCTCCACCATAATAGTGTAAGCACCTAGGAATTACTATCAATGAGGTCTTTAAAGGATTGTGATGTTCGAGTGTAAGTTAAAGGGAAACAGATGGATGAGATATATTTGGGTGGATTTGGGGTGGTGGGGTGAGTTAATTAAATACAAGAATACACGTGAAGGCATTGCTAAGCCAAGACTCGACTAAACTAGGACTAAGATATACAAACTTTACAACTAACTATCTGATATAAACATGAGCGTAAGCAAAATGGCAGCCCGTACATTTTTTTCTCTTTTTTTATATACATTTTTTTATTCTTTTACTTCTTTTTTATATACATTTTTTTCATACACTTTTGCCCTGCCATTTGCTGAAACATAATAATACATGACTTGGGGTTTATAAACACATCCCTACACTTGAGTTTTAGAACTCATAATTACAAACTAACTAATGACCCAAATTACGAGGATCAAAATAACATGGAGCGTATTAAGCACGTATGGGGGTAATGAATTAACTTTCTTCCCTATTTTCTCCATAAAAATGAAAACTACCATGAATCCCAATCGTACCAAAACTGTATACACTAATCACAAGACTCAACTTAGCAACCATGTACTCAAGTAAAAATTAACTGGGTTTATAACAATAATGTACTAAAAGCGAGTACATACAAGGAAGGCTAAGGCAATTTCGGTGTAACAATTGGTTAAGGGTGTAAACAATGCTCTTCATTGATAATCCAAAATCCACCAGAAAATTACGAGAACCGCGAAAAGGATAGGCTCAGAGGGTTGTACTAGGGGTGTGATTCCCTTAGGAATAGATCTCTGCAGCCTATTAAGGATGATAGCCAAAAAGTATTAATACAGTTGACTATGTAGAAAACTGATTATGAATACTATGTGTTTAATGCGGAATCTTAACACAAGTACTAAGAAAAACCAATGAAGAAACTACATAATAACTTCTATTAACTGGCTTTGAATGATACAATTACTAACTATGAATATGATTTGTGCTAATGAGATATCTTGAGAATCGTCTCTCTGAACCTATTGCCAAGAGGGATCCTTTTATAGACCAAGGATAAACCCTAACAGGCTTACAAAACGCGCACATATCTTTTCCTAAAATATCTCATACATATCTCTTAAACGGTACTAAATATTTTCTACTATCGGTACTAACTAACTGATCAGTACTTAATATTTTGTACTGTCAGTACTAACTATAACTATCAGTACTAACTATTTGTACTGTCGGTACTAAGTTACAAAAACGTAATTCCTAACAAGGGGTATCTTGCACTAAAAATGAGTATGAATCAAGGGTGTGTGGTAGTTATATGATCGGGGAGACCATCATAACTATACAAAATATAGGCTAAATATAGGGTTTATCCTAGTACCTCTTATCATTTAGCAAATCCTAATCACACGAATGCGATCTCACTAGCAGTCTCGGGATGAATCACAAAAACAAGTTCTAGAATTTAATATACTACCGGTACACTCTCATATAGTTTTAACCGATACCAATGCTCCAGAAAAAGTGACAAAACCACATATGCACGATCAAATCCATGAACGCGACACATATGACTGCTCATTCCTTAACTCAAGCAAGCTAAAGGTAAGACAATTTTAAGCATCAAAGATGGGTGCTTGAATTCCTAAAGATCTAAGGGCGAACCTCACATTTTTGGGGTGGAATCTTTAGAGTGGTAGAGTTATTGTGCTAGTCATATACTTCCTATCCATGAGACACTAATAATACTTGGTTTTTATCGGTATGTGCCATAAAAAAATTTAAATTTGGGTCAAAATTACCTTCTACGCTTTGTTTCGGTATATTACACATCATTTAAGGACAAAGCAAATGCAATTAAAGGAATAGTTTCTAAGGATTATTTCCCCTTACACTTATTTTGAACATTGTCCCTAATGTTCTTAAAAGTACCCGAATAAACGAATAAAGGGAAAGAAAAAGAGAAAAGAAACTAGTACTCCCTTGGTTTTGCTTAATAATAGAGAAGAAACAAATGATAATCTGGTTAAATCGTCATCCAAGAATCGTCCATATGAAACTCCTAAGAACTCCAAAGCTTCTTCTCATCAAATATAACCTGCAAATCAAAGACAAGAAACAATACACCTAGTGTAAAATCGGCGGGGTAATAATATACAATGATAGATTAGGGTTTTGACACTACGAAAGCGGTAAAGATAGGACGATTGTGCTAAATGAAATCGTGATTTTCTGCAAGTTTTAAGAAAATTAAAAATTCTAGAAACTATACAAAATTAATTTTTCGAAAATAATAAAAATTCAAATTTTCACAATTCTAGAGGTGCGATGCCGTCAGGAAAAGTCTTGACGCCGTCTCCAGACACTGAAAAAAATTTCACATTCGTTTTCTTGGAAAAAAATTCTGCACGCAATTCCTATTAGTTATTTCCGGGGAAAATACTGCATAAATCACGAAAATTATTAGCACAAACATATGACTCGAACAAACATGACACAAGAGACTCCTAAAATGCGGGAAAATAAAATATAAGGTTGCCTAACAATAAACATTTTTCTTTATTTAATGAGTCTTGTAGCTAGACTCGGAGTCACACTCCTTACGTGACTCCTCCTTCGTCATCAAGAATAACAACATCATCTGCATCAAAGCCTGGCATGTCCTTTTGATACGGTTTCACACGTTTTTTATTGACGATAAATTCGTTTCCTTCTCGTTCGCATAGCTCTATTCCCCATTCTTCATATCTTTGATACGGCGAATGGTTCCATACCATCTTGGATTTCAACTTACCCGGGTGATGACAACTTTAAGACGAAAATTTGAAAAGAAGAACCTTGTCTCATTTTTTCATAGTTATAGTGTCCTTGATACGTTAATCATGCCATCTCTTAGTCCTCTCTTTATAAGAGATAGAGGATTCATAGGCATCGAGTCTCAACTCGTCTAATTCATTAATATGTAAAACTTTGTTTGCTCCAGCTTTTGTTAGATCCATGTTACAGGCCTTAAGGGCCCAATAGGCTTTGTGTTCAAGTTCTAGAGAAAAATATTGGAAACAATAGGAAGGAATGGTCTCATAATATTGGTGTTTTCGATTTGACCGTTTGGTCAAATCATTGTATTCATTCTCTTTTATAGCCACATACTCTTCGTCATCTCTGAATGAATACTTAACCATCTCGAATCTTCTTATATTGCAAACTGGCTGCTCATGATCGTCAAACACTTCACATCTTTCTTCATCTTCATGTTCTATCTCATTCTTACTTTTATTATCAAAGTCGTCCCATCTTCTCCAACCTTCATTACTTGATTGTTCATCTTCGTCAATCATTCCTTCCATGATGGCTTTATTCTTTAAAGTTTCTTCTTTGAGTTTGCTATCCTTCAAAGCATCGTACCATTCTAAATCTTGGTAACAGAGTGTGTTTCCAATTATGTAAGCTCCTGGCAAGTTCCCTCTGTTACAATATCCATCATCTTTCCAGCTACAGGTAGGCCACTCTGAACACCCACTTTTATAATTAAATGGCTTACAATGATGTTTAACTGGAGTTGGTTCCTTCCATACTCCATTCTCTGTCCATGGTCTTTCATGCATCCATGGCACATCTTTATTCCACTCATATATCAAATCATCCTTATATTCTTTGTAAGTCTTAAATCCATCAATATCTTTAGTAAGTACATCTGGATCGATTTGCAAAAGATAATTAAACTCTTTTAAGGCCCTACACAAAGGTGTCTCAAAGTCAAATACATTAGTCTCGATCCTAAAATTCTTAGCAATATCATCTTCATCATAATAATTAGAGGATTCTTTGTCAGTGAGTTCAACTTCATCATCACCTCTAGCCTAATAAATCCATAATGATTTTATTGTATAATGATCCATTGTCTTATAGTTAAAAATTTTGAAGCTAGCCATTTAGTAAATTCGACATCAGATGGATCATATTCCATATCATTATCAGATTCATGTGACATTTGTTGTTCCGAATCATCTTCCTTTTTTAAGTTACATGGAATGTTAGTAACCTCAGCAATTTCAACCTCATATGTAAACAAGTCGTCTTCCATTCTGCTCATCCGGTTGAATTATTCGTTGAAAATTTTAGGTGATGTATTGTAAGTGAGCAAAACATTACTGATCTTTACGGACTTAAGTTTCTCAAACTCTCCCTTGATTACCTTTGTCATTATTACTGAAAATAACCAGAAAATTATCAGTAGAACCAGTTGAAAAGGGCGTGTATAACTTTTTGAGCTTTAAGTTTGAGTACGAAAAACTTCTCTGTTACTGTATCAGATAATCAATACGCCGTATTCATTGGATCTGAATACGCCATATTAATCTTTTGAACGAATACGCTGTATCGGGTAAGAAAGTTGAATACGCAGTATCCAATGAAAGTGGATACGCCGTATTGGTTTATCGACCAGAACAGTGTATTAGAGAAAACAATTAAACACACAAACAACTAGACTAAGCAAATATACAAGCAAACAATTAAAGACAAATATACAGAATATACAAAATTATACACTAATCTAACTTACACTAATCTTAAGGGTTAGATCTAATCTAATGTTAAAAACCAAAATATCAAATAAAAATCAAGATTAAATTTTCACTCCTCGGCAACGGCGCCAAAAACTTGATTGTGTCATCGTCTAGGTGTAATTTATGCTTTTAAGTTTTAAATTTATATTTTGCCGACTTTACCTAAAACAACACTTTCACGGGCAGTGTACCCGGTCAGATGGGAGTTTCGTGGTAAGTAGGGTGTCGATCACTAAGAGCGAGAAACAATCTTTCAATTTATTAATATTTTGGTTGTCTAGACTAAGTTAATTCTATTCTATGTTAAACCTATGCTAAACCTATGTTAATCTTAAATCTAACAGATAAAGGGGGTTTTCAGCCTGAGAGACTGGCACGGGTTTTGTGGTGACTAAAATCAACTTAAGACACTAAAACACACGCAAGCAAATTAACAGAAGATAAAAGAGCGGTCTAGCCAAATATAAGAAAATTGTATTAACCATTATTAATCCAATCAGAACGTTGGTTTGTTTATTTAGTGCAATAATTACTTATCTCGAGGCGGCATATCATTCTTAAGATTAAGGCGGTACTTCTTCCTTAAACCTAGACACGTAGAATTCTGTCACAGTTAAACGCATCCGCATAAAGCATACTTATTTGCTTATTATAATCTATCTTAGGGATTAAAGCAATGGTGATCTTGTTAAACCCTAGCTCATAGAGACTTTACCCACTTGCTGCTCAATGGCAATTCATACACTAGTAGTCTACTAACCAAGTCTTTACCAATTAATCGAGAACGTACTTGTCGATCCGAAGGTCACCTGTTGGTCCAACTAAGCTCATAATTTAAGGGTAAAGATAGGTCGTTATTTGTGATCCTATCGGCGGTCTAGATTATAAATCACAATATGTGGAGCCATCCCTGACATCTAGATTACTTGTCCGTATCACTAGATCCAGTTGAATATAGAGTCTCATACAAAAGCCAAAACAGTAAACAAGTATACAACTGAAAACAAAAACAAGCAATCAACGATAAATTAAGCAATCGAGATAAACAAACCATAAAAATTCAGATCTTCCATATAAGTGGCTAATACTCGAAAGTAATAGCCTTCAAGACGTCATAATCAATCAGAAAAGTAATAATTTAGACAAGGTAACACTTAACCGATGTTAATCATGAAACCAAAAAACTGAACGATTACAAGAGTATAGGATATTACAAGTTGTTTCCTATGGAATTGATTACGTTGCAAGACCTCTTCTGCTCTTCTTCTCCTCTAAAAATCGACTTTTATGGTTTAGGTGTCAAAAATATGATTTAGCACACTTAAAACTTATTTTTAAGTTTTCTATTTATAAGGTCTGGAAAAAGGTCAATACAACATATCAAAAGTCTTCGATACAGCGTATTGGGGGGTTTCTTAGAGTAGGGACCACATTCGATATCTTCCAGAATATTTCATTTCTATAGCTTGAATACGGCGTATTGGTCTTCCCTGGATACGGCGTATTAGATCTTGTTTCCTCTGTGGTCTTTTGTGAAGTGTAGGCACAGATATGCCGTATCTTCTTTGATGGATACGGCGTATTGGGTGTCAGAACAATAATCTTCAAATATCTTCGTTTAAGCTACAAAATGCATGCCTTTTTGCTAATCTTCACCAAGTACTCCATAATTACTACAATTCTCAAATACGAATGATTAAGTAACAATTCTTTGCAATAATTATATAAAATGGGTTATTTTCATGGGATAAATGATGCTATAAAAGTGACGTTATTTGATGTCATCAGGTTCCCATTTATATCCTGGTGGTGTGATCTTAGAGTACCACCATCTACATGTCTTACTAGCATGCTCATATTGCTTCTTAATTTTGCTTCTAGGTTTCTGATGAGTGGATTCTGCAGCAATTGTTTTCTTAAGTGGTGTTGCAACAGATTGGTTTACAATTCGCTTGAGTTCTCTAGTACTAATAGGTACAACAATTGGTTGTTTAGTCCTAGTATTCACGCCATTAATATAACGAAGAACACACATATCATGATTGTCATTCAGCACACATTTTCCACAAGTAATATAGACAAAGTTTACATTCAAGGTCTTAGCATTCAAATTGTCATTACACGCAGTTACAGATGTTTTATTATTAGAAAACTTAAAATTCCTATGGTGGTCTTCTACTTGTTGCTTCTTCCCTTGACTATTGTTATGCATGACTCTATCTTCCAATTGATTGCTCTTAAGTTGTGGTTTGCTAACACTAGTAGTAGGAATTACTCCTGTAGAGAAAGACACGCGTTTGTTAGTTTTCCTAATTTCTTGAGGCAACTGTGTTGTTCTAGTTTGATTAGGTATTGTGTGCATTTTGTACATTCTTGGTGCAATCACGTTTGTGTTCTTTAAAATTGACTTCACATTCTGAGGCAAAATCTGTGCAGTGTTTGGATTTGAAAAATCATTGGACACATTATTTGTGGTAACCGGACTTTGACTTGGAAAAATTTGTCTTTGCAAGAGAATCTAAAAAGGTAGCCGGTTTACCTAAAACTAATTGCCTTTGACTTTTAAAAGCATTTGGTTGTCGAATAACTGATGGTTTTTCAAACTTAGTTTCCTCATATTTTCCTTTAATCTTTGCAATGAGTTTCTTTATCTCACTTATTGCAATGTCTTTGTCTTGTAATTAAGCTTTCAGATCTTGAATTTCAAAATATTTGACATTTAATTCTCGAAATGAATTTGATTCTTTTTGTTTCCAAACTTTGTCATTATTGTTGGGAATTATTGATTTGATGATACAAAAGAACTTGCTTAAAAGGATAAGGAATGAAACAAAAGAATCAAAGTCGACAATATGAAATTCTACAAAAGATGGAGGATTCTAAAAGATTTGCTTAAAAGATAAAGATCAAAGATTAGGAAAGATTTAGTTTTCTAATACAATTAAGATTCCTTTGTAAGTCTTATGGACTCTCTATATAAAGAGATCCCTAGACATTGTTTTAGTGAGTGATTGTGTGTGCACCTAAAACGTGTGTGTGTATCCTATAGGTGTGATGTAGACTTCTAGTGTGGTTTAGCTCTAAGATCAAAGGTTTATTTGATCCTGTTACCATTAGGTAACCGTTCTATACTGATCATATAGAATTGGGGCTTGTACGAATGTAAAAACTTGTTCAATAACATTGTTCTTTTATTTATATTCCGCTGCGTATCTACATACTTTTTTATTTTTGATCCTAGGAGCTTAAACGATTCTTAACAAGTGGTATCAGAGCTTGTTTGAGAAACTTTGAATAAGAAGAACCATTCTACACACAAGATCTATTTGTTTCAAGAAAAGATGGAGTCAGTATCTACACAAGTGGTTGCTGTTGCAAAACTTCTAGTGCTCAATCCAGGCGAATTTGAGCTTTAGAAGATGAGGATCGAACAATACTTCTTAATGACTGATTATGCTCTTTGGGAAGTAATCTTAAATGGTGACTTACCCCTGCCAACAAGAACTGTTGATGGTGTTGAGACATCAGTACCTCCTACTATTGCAGAACAGAAGCTAGCAAAGAAGAATGAGTTAAAGGCAAGAGGTACTCTGTTGATGGCTCTCCCTAATGAACATCAACTAAAGTTCAACACCTACAAAAGTGCTAAGACTCTGATGGAAGCTATAGAGAAGAGGTTTAGAGGTAATAAGGAGTCAAAGAAAGTACAGAAGACACTTCTTAAACAGCAGTATGAGAATTTCATTGGAAAAAGCTCAGAAGGACTTGACCAGATCTATGATTGGCTGCAAAAACTTATCAGTCAACTAGAGATTCATGGAGAAACTATTTCTCAAGAAGATGTGAATATGAAGTTATTAAGAAGTCTGCCATCTGAGTGGAAGACTCATACCCTGATTTGGAGGAACAAACCTGATTTAGAAGATCTAAGCATAGATGACTTGTACAACAATCTGAAGATTTATGAAGCTGAAATCATGGGGTCATCTAGAACAAACCAAAACACATAAAACGTAGCTTTTTTGTCTTCTAATATCACTAGCAGCACCAATGAAGCAGTTAAGACTGCTCATGGTGTTTCTGCTGCTAACTCCAAGAATAATGCTTCTACTTTACTAAATGTTGATAGTCTGAGTGATGCTGTGATCTACTCCTTCTTTGCTAGTCAGTCTAACAGTTCACAATTGGACAATGAAGACCTAAAGTATATTAATCCTGATGATTTAGAGGAGATGGACTTGAAGTCGCAGATGGCAATGCTAACAATGAGAGCAAGGAGATTTCTCAAGAAGACAGGAAGGAATCTAAGTGTTAATGGGACTGATACCATTGGCTTTGACAAGACCAATGTGGAATGCTATAATTGCCATAGAAGAGGTCATTTTGCTAGGGAATGCAGGGAACCTAAGAATCAAGACAGTAGAAACAAGGAGACAACAAGAAGGACTGTGCCACTTGAGGAAACTACTTTAAATGCTTTAGTATCTCAGTGTGATGGATTTGAGTATGATTGGAGTGATCAGGCTGAAGAAGGACCTACCAATTTTGCACTTATGGCCTATACTTCTTTAAGTTCTTCAAGCTCAGACACTGAGGTATCAACTTGTTTTAAATCATGTTTAAAATCTTATGAAACTCTCAAAGAACATTATGATAATCTGACAAAAGAATTTAATAAGTCTCAATTAAATGTAGGAGCTTATAAAGCAGGTCTAGAATCTGTAGAGGCTAGACTAGATGTGTATAAAAAGAATAAGGCTGTTTTTGAAGAGAACATAAAGATTTTAAAACTTGATATTATGTTGAGAGATAATGCACTAACAGAGCTATGAAAGAAATTTGAAAAAGCTAAAAAAGAAAGAGATGATTTAAAACTTACCTTAGAAAAGTTTGAAAATTCATCTAAGAATCTAAGCAAACTATTAGATAGTCAAATATGTGATAAGTTCAAGTCTGGTGTGGGGTATGATAGTCAAGTGTTTGATAGTCAAGTGTTTGATAGTCAGGGTACAAAACAGGTGAAGGGTATCATGTTGTTCCTGCTCCCTATATTGGGAACTTCATGCCCCCTAAACCTGATTTGGTACTTGCC
>BQNB010026446.1:0-35595 GCA_026074375.1 Tanacetum coccineum | reverse complement strand
AGATTAAGTGTTGTATGGAGAAATGGAGGAGAAAATTTTGTATAAAAAGGGAGAAAGTAACCGTTGGGGTTACTGTTCACCGAACGTTGTGGCACTGTTCATAAATAAAAAAATAAATTTTTTTTTACAAAATAAAAAAAAAATAAAAAATAATAATAATAATTATCTACACCTCTTCATCAACATTATTCCGAAAGAAATATCCGCATCTTTTTCTCTGAACCCGTACTTTCGTCAAGTGTCGCAACTTGAGCCTTGAGGACAAGGCTCATTTAACGGGGAAGGACTGTAACAATCCGTATTTTTGATCAATGAACGACGTCATTAAATTCACTATTTATTTTTTTTTCTCTCGTGCGCGTTTACTTTAATTCTCATCACATAATTAAATCGCGTAAGCTAAAAATTTTCACTTAACGAATAAAACAAGAGAAATATGATTTTTATACACTATTTCCTGACATGAATAGTGTTGGTTCGTTTTTAATAAAACTTTTGGCAAAACATTTTTAGAATCATTTATATAATATTTATATGAGTTTTAAATTTATAAATATTATTTTACGAGACGATTGACCCACTTAAACGATAACATTTTACCAACGATAGAAACATTATTTTATTTTTTTGAAAGTAATAATCAACTCTTTATATTTTATTTTTATTGGTTGCGTAAAACGTTTACGTTTCGCGATAAATTAAATTTAGGCATACCCGGAAGCACCAAAACTTTTCTACGCTTCAACAAATACTCATTTTTATTTCCAATGATCAAAGTTTTTATAAAACTTCACCTATGGTATCACCTTAGCCGAATTCATTATAAAGTAAATAAGCTAGATTATACCTTTTACAAAGTATACATTTCCTTATGTTTAAATGAATTACAACTTACACAAAATGCAAGTAACACCTTCCTTATGACCAAAATTATATTTCTAGTCATGCTTCCTCATTATCATGGGATAACCCTCTCTTTAGGGGACCAATGAACACAAGTAATTAAGGCTTGGACTAGATTATGTAGTTTTGACCAAAGACCCCTTAATTCCCTCCCCATTGTCCCTTGACTAGTCTTTGGTCTTCCTTGACCATCTAGATGTATATATACATGCACACTTGTGATAGAACACATACACTCTTCCATAAACAAGAAAAAACTTCACAATCTTTCTCTCTTGGCTCTCTTAGGCCACGGCTCAAAACCCTCTATACACACAACCCATACAAATTTTTCTACCACTTATACAAGCCTTTACACATCAATCCTAAGACCTACTAAAATGGTTTGAAGCCTTGGTTAATTCTTTACAAGTGTTAAGCAAGAAAATGGAAGATTAGGGTTTAGGAAATCAAGATCTTGCAAGCTTGGGTTTACAATCTAAACAAGGGTTTAGATTGTGTTGGTTATCATCATACATCATTATAAGGTTATCTATAAACCTTTATGTCTTTACTTTAATCATCTTTTTGTGTTTACATGTTCTATATAGTTAAATCACCATTAGGATGTTTTTAAACATGTTAAACATATTTTTACTTGAGATTATGAATTTGTACACTTTTTATTATGTTATGTTGTTGCTTATATCATGTTAAAATGATTATATAAGTATTGTACCATGTTGATATAAGTAGAAAATGTTTAAGTATAAACTAGTGATTTAAAAAGTATATAAAACAAGTTAAATAAATAAGTATATATGATGATCATAAGGGGCTGTTTGGATTCGAAATCCAAACAGTGGGTTTAACACTTTTATAAAATAATACACCTCATGACGATTCCAAAATGATAAGAAACTCGAAAAACCGATTTATAACGAAAAAGATACGACGATTTCAAGTTTATACTTTTATAAAACTATTTTTATAAAAAATTACTATTCATGACAGAAACTTTTATATTTTTAAACTTCATAAATCAATAAAACTTTCAATTACGAGAACATGCTCGAAAGAATCGCTAAAAACGGAACTATAACGAATAAAATACGACGTTTACGGGTTTTACGATAACGAGAACGATAAAAATAAATTAGGGTCTGGTGTGAACAGTAAAAGTTACTGTTCACCAGAAGGTCAAAAGTTCAAAAATGTAAATTTATGATAACTCGTCTTAATACGAAAGCGTGGGCATAAGAAACGTTAAAATCGGGCTTAAAACGCGAAAGTTATGCTAGTTTTACTAAAACAATAATTATAAACGTTTTAACTTATTAAACACAATTTTACCAAAACAATTAGATGGTGATTGAGCTATATAGACCTATATGTGGTATTAGTTTATCAAAGTACTATATTACTAGGGAGTTTCATAATGAGGCCTCTTCGGGGTGGCGTATCGACGAGTTGTTGGATTTACGATTTAAAGTGTCCTAGCTCCTCATACGTTCACTACATGACCTCTTAATTATGATAGCCCGAACGATAGTATAATGAGCTATACGACCTATAAATAATCAAAGTGTTTAGTACTTATACGACCTATATTGGATTAGGTTGCCTTCGGATTCCTTCGTGACGCATTTTTTCTATTGTGAATACTTGTTGATTACCATTCACTCAAGGTGAGTTCGTAGCCCCTTTTTCTACTACTTGCTTTATTAAATACGGGGGAGATTACATGCTTGATTTCTTTGGACACAAGTGTTTTCAAAACTGTATGCTATTTCCTGATTACATTATTGCCTAAGTTACCGTATTGCCATTTAAGTCCCCTTTTATCATGAACCGTTAATTACCTGCTGGGTATACGCTAGTGTTATGGATAGATCTATCGGGACTGACCATCCCCGTCTAGGCTGTGGTTTCTAGTTGACCATTGACGCATTTAACATTTGAAGTGCCGTGATTAATTAATTGCCTAATTACCTTTAATTGCCAGTTGAAGGTCCCTACTTATCCATGAACCTGTTAATTGCAGTGACTCTAACAAAGTGACAGATAAGGTACAAAAAACAAGCACAAATTTTTGTTTGTTGTATAAGAAGCCGCGAGTGTTGTGGATATATTCTATCGGGAGTGAAAATCCCCTACCTTTCCTTGGTGTCAAAACTAGTTATGATCAAAGTGCCATTTAACATAGATAGTTCTGGGTGTTGGCAAGCATTCCTAAAATTACGATTGGGGCAAAAAACCTAAGTAAGGCATCCGGTGTCATGAGCTTAGTGCAATAATACCTGTTATATACTTAGACTTGGTGAATTTGTTTCTCTTGTCTACCTTACTTGTTTTGGACTTCGGAATACGTACTTAGTCCACCATTACTTCGATCTTGTGGTCCACTACTGAACATTACTAGATTTATTAAATCACTACTTGGATTTCGGAAATAACACTTTTAAATGTTGTAACGCTACTTTTCTTCTGAAATATTTCTTAAATTATTTCAATACTGCTTTTTACTTAAAACCTATGAATTCACCAACATTATTGTTGACGTTTTAGCATGTATTTTCAGGTTACTATTTTGCTAGTGGAGCATTGGGAGCATTCGAGTCGCGCGGATATATATTTTTGAAGGCTTAATAACTTGAGTACTATTTGACAAACGTTTTGACAATGTTTTCTAATACATTATAAATGGAACCTATTTAACTCTGACATTTTAATTAAATTGAATGTGACATTTTATTAAACGTCTCTTTTGAGGTCGTTTTCTGTGACTTGTATTTGTGCCTTGAAGTCGCACCCCAATGTTACTATTCCGCTGCCGTCCGATTTTGGGGGTGTGACACAATGGGTCGTGACCGTTCAAAGGCCAAGAAGAAATCACCCGCCTTGTCTCGTGAGGGATCTTCTTCATTTGTTGATTTGGTAGCCGACAAATACTTATGCATTAAGTCGACAAAATGGGAAAAGATGCAGGAGCAACAAAACTCCTACATACAGTTGAAGAATCACGAGTTCGATATCCAGGAGGCGGCGCGTAAGGAAGCAACGGAGTTGAAAAGAGCGCAACTTGAAATACAGCGTCGAACACTTGAATTAGCCAAAAAAAAAGGGATAAAGACATCTTATTTTATAATTTAGAAATCAACCCCTCTTTGCCGGCAATACAACAACAAAAGCTGCAGGAGATGAAGAAAGAAATCAAGAAAACCTATAACTTAGATTATTAGTTTAAGTTTTTAATTATTATAATGTTTTTATGTTATTTGAATAATTATCTAATGTTTTTTATTATTATGTAATGTTTTTATTTTATGAAATTTTATTTTGTTGATAAAATTTTTTAAAATAAAAGAAAATCAAGGTCGTCTTATAGTGGTAAAAAGTTGTCTGTAAAAAAAAATGTAGATCGTTGTAAGTCGTTATAGTGGGTAGCCTGAGTAATGGGCCACGGAATACTTAAAGGTAGAAAGGCTGTAGCAGTTATTGGGCTACACATACTTAAATGGAAGTCCAGCAAAATTTTGTCGCCACTCGACATTATACGATACAAAGTAATCACAACATAATCCATTGTATGATAGGCCCAAACACATGTCAACATGAAAAAACTTCATGCTCAGAAGTCAGAAGTTGACTTTCTACTTAACGTATTAAATATTTTGGTTGTAGGTTGGTTGGCATATAAATTGTGGTAATGAATCAAATATTAGGTTGGTTGGCATATAACTTGTGGTAATGAATCAAATATTTTGGTTGTAGATATTAGTGGATAAATAGGCTTAAGTTCGGTTTGTGAGCTCAGGGTCCGTTAGGGTTTCATTCATGTAATTTCTTATAAATAGTGATTAATAATAAAGTTACACTTACGGGGTTTTCATTGTCTAACATGACATCATGAGCAGATATGATATTGAGACCTAGTCGGTCATCAAGCCGCCACTTCTATATCACCCCGTCAAACCTTCCCGTCACCATTTATCCCTCAGATTTATTCTCTTCTTTTCACGATTTGTTTGCTGTCAATCCATTTATTTTTGCTTTATGGTTGCCTACTGCCAACGCACAAAAACATTATTCTTTATATTCCCAATGTTCTCTATATGCGAGAAGTACTAGAAGATGAAGAAATAGAGGAGGCATATCGAGACTAGATGGTGGACACTCTTACCATTAGATCTAGGGGTGAGCAGAAAAACCGAAAAAACAAAACCAAATCGAAAACCGAAAAAAACCGAACCGAAAAACCTGACCGAAACTAGAAACCGATGGTTCGGTTTTTACTTTTTTCAAAAACCGAAAAATTCGGTTCGGTTTCGATTTTCGTCTAAAAACCGAACCGAACCGGTTTTATTATATAATTAATATATTATAAATAAATAAATATATAAATCAAATTTATTAATTCAAATTCATTTTGTGGTCGAAACTATAATATATTTATCTCAATGTTTATATACGTGTATGTCATATACATGCGTTTACTTGACAATATGTCATTATATATGTGACAATGATTATACCATGTGTATGTTCAATTGCATGTGTGTGTGTGTCATTTGAGATAAATATTATTAGGCTCAAATTGACAAAAAAAAAAGAATAAATACTTTTCTACGTAAAACAAGTTTGTTGGTATAAATTGGCCACACTAAAATACAAACGGTTACAAACCGAAAAACCAAACCGAAACCGATAATAAACCGAAAAAACCGAACCGCCAAAAACCGAACGGTTTCGGTTTTTGGTTATATAAAAACCGAATATTTAGGTTCGGTTTCGGTTTTAGCCAAAAACCGAACCAAACCGAAACGTGCACACCCTAATTAGATCTATCCGTTTTCTTTTCAATTCCTAAAAAAAAGTTATGGTTTTGTTATTTTTTTTTGTCGATCATTGGTACTGCTTTGTTACCAGTCTACTAAAATCGATTGTTGGTACGGTTTTGTTACCAGTCGACTAAAGTCGATCGTTGGTACAGTTTTGTTACCAGTCGACTAGTCGATTGTTGGTACTTTTTGTTACCAGTCGACTAAAGTGGATCGTTGGTACGATTTTGTTAACAGTCGACTAAAGTTATGCTTTTATTATGTTAATGTTTTGTGGTTTTTTCTTTTCTAGTTTATACTCTGGTTCGAGCTTTCTCGATTACGTCGCTTGGACTGCGAGGGAGTATTAGAGGATTAATAGGCCCAAGCCCCGGTTTGTGGGCTTATGGTCCGTTAGGGTTTCATTCATGTAATCTCTTATAAATAGTGGTTAATAATAAAGTTACACCTACGGAGTTTTCATTGTCTAACCTGATACCATGTTAAACAATGAAAACCCCGTACACTATTTATAGCAGATAACATGAATGAAACTCTAACGGACCTTAAGCCCACAAATCGGGTTTAGGCCTATTTACTTCTAATAGTAGGTTGTTTGGCATATAACTTGTAGTAATGACTCAAATATTTTTGTATATGCTTAAATAAAAATGCAACACAAAGATATAATAAGTTTTGGTAGTAAGATAACCGCATAAATAATCGACTTTTGTATAGGGATCCATATTCATTTAAAGAGAGCCGTTGTGTGTCTGTGATGATGACTTAAAAAATATTTGGGCGGTGTTTGTTTTGGCTTATTAAAAATAAGTCCGAGCTTATATTTCATAAGTCCTAAATTGCAGCTTATTTTGAGACTTGTGGTTTATATAAGTTTATTATGAAATGATAAACTTATATAAGCTCATAAGTCTCGAAATAAACCAGAAAATTGGAGCTTATAATAAGCCCTAATATTCTGACTTATTTTGAGACCCGAGGGCTTATATAAGCCTCCAAGTCTCAAAATAAGCCAGAAAATTAGGGCTTATGAAATATAAGCTCAAATGAGCTTATGTTTCATAAGCCGAAACAAACACCCCCTTAACAATTCTTTGTGACTTGGCTTACTCGTTTGGAAAAAAAGTGTTGATTTGGTTAGGGGTTGAAGATCATCCCAAGTTACCGCATAAACAAATCTCACGGGCAAAATCGACAAAACTAAATAAATTAGCAAAAAAATGCCTTCACGTCGTATTTCATATTAATCAAAGAATAACAAATTAACAACAACGACAACATACCTAATCCCGCTAGAACGAGACATGGAACCAAATGATAACATGAGCAAGTAATTACACTAAAGTTCACATATGAAAAGCAAAGACCACATATATCTCATGAAGAGTATAACTCCGTAAGTTTATATAAGTATTAGATTCTATGTATGTGTATGCGACCTTAAAAAAACGTGGAACCTTACCCACTAAATCCATTAACAAGTGAAGTTGATCGACGTGAATGGCGTTCAATGAGCAACAGAACTTTAGCCGCTTTCCGATGAAGATGTCCGTCTTCATGAATGCTACCTCCAGTTAACCGCACCAGAGGTACTCTAGCTGTTGCCCCATACCAGTCAACCATTTCCGTCAGCATGAAAACTTTCTCTAACACCTCTAAAGCCTCCACTTTTAACGACTCTGAACCCCAGTTCAAAACTTCTAATATTGGAACCACTGCCCCGCTCTCGTGCAAAACATGTGCACCTTTACGAGGCGACTCTTTTTCTACCAGAGTCGAGAGCGTCTGGATTGCTTCATATGTTGTGGCGTGAACTTCACCATGTAATAATTTGACTAGCTCAGGTAATGCTTTCGCCTCCAAAAGACAAAATGTACCATTTACGCTGCATATACCTCCATGAGCGGGACACGTGGTGACATGGGAGTGACCAAAACACGAGCACCACCAGCGACTTGTTTTTGATGTCATGACAAGTTCAGAACTGCGCATAGAAAGATCACCTATAAGAGCAGCTGCTCTTGCCTTTGCTGTCACTGAACCATTTTTGAGAAAATCCACTAGTAAATTGTAGGTCCCGAGTTCGACAACTATTTTCTGAGCCTCGATATTGGTTGGATCAGTGAACCTAAAAAGAGCACTCAATGCATTTTCTTTGGCTTCTGAGTTTCCTGATTCCAGTATGTCGATAATGGCTTTAAGGCCTTCTAACTCAATTAATTTCCGTGTGAGTATAACTTCTGATTTTGGAAGGTTTGCTAATAAACCAACGGCAGCCTTTTGTACATCATTTTTGTTGGAACTTTCTAGAAGACCAACAAAAGCTTCTAATCTTCTCGGTTTGAGTAGGAACTCTGCCACTCCTTGTGATTCGTGATTGGAAAACAAGAAAAGAAGGTTGATAGCAGCTTCACGTGTTTCACTATCTATATGATCAAGAAGATTTAATACAAGAGAAACGCCGCTAGCTGTAAGAACCGCTGTCTTCACGAGTCCTGCTTCAGACTCACATATTTTTAAGAGAACACGTAAAACTGGCCTCAATACAGTGTAGGGTAATCGGGAATCTTGTATAAAAGCCAACAAGTTCTGGACTAAAGACTCGAGGTTGAGTTGGGCCCCATTCACATCAACAAAGAACTTGATCCCATCGCCATTGGAAGATAGCTTTTCAAGGAATTCCGAGCATCTGGCGAGAATAGGTGATAACAAATGGGAAGAACACATCAAGTCCACTATCAGAGGAACTGCACCAGCAGACGTGAAAAGCCTTTTGTTCTCAGAGCATGTTAATAGCTTTACAAGCATAGCTAATGACAATTCCTTAGCTTCAAGATCAGCGGACGCCATTTCGAGCAAGGGTTGAATCAACCCTAGCTCACATAGCATCTTAGTGTTATGTTCATCAAGTTCCAAATTAATAATCCCTCTCAGCATTGCTAATCTTGTTATTTTTTCACCTTGGAGATAATCGTGCAATGTCAGTTATAAGCAGAAAGATAAAATAAAATAAAGTTTCTCTTTTTGTTGAATGTTTTCTAACCTTGAACAATCCGATCAACAAGAGGTTCATACCATTCCTCTTTGGCAGCAATGATAACAGTTTCTTCATCAATAGCTATGAGTTTCCGCAAGATATCTTGAGCTTTCTCAGCAAATGAAACCTCTGAAACTTTTATGATTGTAACAAGAAAAGAAACTGGATTACATTGCTGTGATAGCTCTTTGGCATAATCCATATTTCGGCTGGACTCCTCAAGCACAAGTTCATGTATCAATTCCAATGCAGCTTTTAATAGATTTGATCCACACCTTAAGCACGGGACAATGTGACAAAATCCCCTGAGCTCAACCAAGAGATCCTATAAAATGAGAAAAAAACAGACATTAGGTCGAGAACTCTTATTGTTAATTTAAATACTCGTTTTGTAAGAGAAGGAACGCTGTACAACCTTGTTTCTCGAATGTCCTTCAACGACATTCTTCAAGGTAACTAACACTTCTGTTTTCACTTGCTGGTTACGCAATCCTGGGAGAATGTTAACGAGCAGTTCGGTTAGACCACCAATGGAAATCCAATCTTTATTAATTGAATTTTCTTTTATAAGCTCCTGCATTTGTGAAAGGGCCTCTTTAACAGATAAATTTTCTTCCGACGATAATTTAGGTTTGCAGGATCTAATTATCATGCAGTAGTTGAGCTCCTTCCACTCCTGAATTAACTGTCTCAGTTGAATATTTGGTCTGATAGACAAATCTTCAAGTGGCTCATCAGTAACGGGATCAGTTTTTTCTCCAGATCCGAACCACGCTTCAATAGCCTCTCTCGAGTATGCAGTACCATTGGAGAGACTAACAGGATCAACCATGACCGATTTAGTAATACCACAAATTAAAGCCTTAAAAGGTGGAATAGATTCTTCTGTTGAATTGTAGCGTTCAATTACCCCCAGCCTTTGCATATACTGATCCTTAACCTGCTCATAATCTCTAGCAGCATCTGCTTGGGATAACAGCTCGATGATCTGCTTCAAGAAAAATATCTCAGATCTTTCTTTTTGGTTTTCAGTTTCTTCTATCTCTCTTTTGAAGCTATCTAACTCTTTCCTTATTTCTGATGGCTCAACAGACACACCTACTACACGAGCTATTTCCATAATTATATCATTTGCAAAACCATTATCATGTTTATGACTCGCGAGTCCTTGATCCAATCTATCGAGTATTTGTATCTGAGACTGACTGATGGCAAATTCTGCCCTTTGCATCTCGTTCTGTAACCTGGTTACTTGATCAGATATTCCAGATAGGATATCAGTGTTTGCTAAGCATATAGTATTTAATGACTTACCAATATCCCTTGTGACATCTTGTACTTCTTTGACAATGTTTCTGCATTTTATTAGTAAGTAGAAACGGCCTCGATTTTTGTATTTTTCCACAAGGGTGTTAGCTTTTTTCACATCTGTTTCGAGGTTTTCGAGAGCTTTTCTAGTGATTGGTGATTCGTTTAATTTGTGTATCTCTAGTTCTTTTAGAACATGAATGATATTAAAAAGGTGATCTGAGAGGATTCTGAAGCTTTCCTTTTCGATAACAATATCCTTTGCAGCATGAGCCGTTTTGATCACCTGGTTTATGACAACTGCCAAGATTGTACCGATGGGTAGGACATCCGCCATCACTGATATAGAAAAACGGACTACAAATTCTAGTTTCCTGGTGTATTATCTTCAAACTTCAAAGCGACTACCCACCTTGTTTTCTTGCCTCGAGTATTGCTGGGTTTACTCTGTGACTGCCACCTGATTCAATTGAAAACGCTTATAATTTACTGCAAAGGTTTAGGATTAATCAAATATATTAGTATTAGTTCAAGTAAGACTTAGAGAGGTTCTAAGATGAACATATCCCATAAGATGGTACACGACCATGATTAAATTTTATAAGGTTTAGTTTAAAACCCCATGCAAATGTGTGTTAATCAAACGACGGATAATGTTTGGGGGTGGCCAACTGAATGTGGTTCCTAAGTGGCGGTGGCAGTAAAGTTTCCATGAAGATGACATCCATGCCTCTATGATTAGGGGAACAAAAATTGTACCAAAAATACTCCGTACTTTTGTATTTTGGCTTCTCAGGTTTCAAGCTTTTACTTTTTTAGTTTAACCAGATCGATGAACATACATATCTGGGCAAGGACTACTGTATGGTTTCCGGTATCCGTGTAAAATTTCAATCAACAAACTGGTTGATTTGTGTTTTGTAGTTTAAGGATGAATCAATACGGGGACAAGAATTCCAAAGAATTTTGGAACACTATCCTAGAAATATGTTTGTGGTTTCTAACAAGCAGTTTGTTGAAGTTTATTTCGCCACTATCGAAACTTTTAAACAGGTAAAAGCTAAGCAGCAAAATTAACCCCCGGCTCAAACCATACACATTAATAACACAAAAACGGCTACTTATAACATTTCAATAGCTTAATACAATAAAGATGCATTAACAAGAATAACATTTCAATATCTTAATTCAGTAAAGATGCATTAACAAGAATCATGAAATAGTAACTGAAAAACCGAGTGAAATATATCTCAATACACAGAGGAAACCGACAGCGATATCTACACTATCTGTAGCAGGTAAACAGATGTGGTTTTCCCGGTTCAGTTACCCGGGGAGGGCGAGTCTTTTTTACTCACGGCCTCACCGGGTTAATCCCGGGACCATTTCCGACCCTTCCCCAACCACCATCAAATGTATGGTTTTAACGAGGTTTAAACCCTTGACCTCTTGTTTGAAAGCCAAGGATCTTACCACTAGGCCATTTAGTGATTGTTATCTACACTATCTGAGTACCAAAAATGTATTAAAGAGTGAAATTATTATAAATTACACAAAATGACATTTAAACCTTTTAACCAATAATGAATAAGTCTTTTGTGTTCAGTAATAATAAATGTAAATTCTATACTTATATTTTCCTTCTATAGAAGTGAACACTTATATCGGGACATAAGTATTTTTCTGGAACCACAACTAACTATATCACAGTATATATACATCACTCACAAATCTATCTCACATGTTCCAAACGCAAAGACTACTCACTATTGAAGGAGCATTTTCACACAACATGAGATACCATGAAAAATAAAAATAATATAATCAAAATAACCTCAAATAAACAAATGGTTCAAATAGTGGGCATGAAACTATAATTGGTAGAAAAATGAAGAACAACAAATTACAAGACATGGGTATTGAAGTATTACCGGTGATGAAATGAAAATGGTTCCTGAAACGTTGGATCATAAGAACTACAAGTGGCGACCATTATTATTATAAGTATTCCCATTTGATATTATATGAGGATGAAATGAAGAAGAAAGACTGACTTGACTTGTAAGTCAACTGCTGATATTATCATAGTCGTTGTTGTTATGAGACTCATTTTCGTGTAAATTACTCACGACTTTTCTTTCAAGTTTAACAATATATTTTTCAGGTAAATCTATAACAAAAACTGAAAACGCATATAACAGTTGTACACTTAAATATAACAGTTGCACATTTAAAAAACCATCCTCATGATTTCGGTAAGCATGTAACAGATGAGTAGATTAGTGAAAACCTTTTAATACCTTTAAAACTTAATCTCATGATTGACCCATTTATGAAAACATTTTAATACCTAAGTTGACCCATTGACGGGAATATTCAAATCAAAATTTATCACCAAAGGGTTTTGAAGACCCTATATAAACAACAATCCCCATTCACTTTTCACAAACATTCTCACTCGCCGGATTCTTCCACTACTGCCGACAACCACATCACCACCACAAGATTCTACATGTTTTGATTTTCTTTTTAAATAGATCTATGTATTTCTAAATCTTTTGACATTTTTTTCAGATTTACTCGCCGGATTCTTTCACTAATGCCGACAACCACATCACAACCACATGAATCTTCATGTTTTACAGTCGTCGCTTATATCGTTGTTGGCGTCTCATGTCGCCGGAAAAAACAGGTTATATAATTTTTTTTACGATAATGACAGTATTTTTAATATATTTATAATATTTTTTTTAGATAGATTCATAAGTTTTATTTATAGATCTATAGCTTTTATTTCTATATGTACATTTATTAATCTTTTTTTTACGTTTTTCTTAACAGCCGCAGCTAGCCGGAAAAAAATATGCTCGCCGGAAAATCCAACTACTCGCCGGAAAACCTAGCTGCTCGATGGAAAATCATGCCGCCCGTGTGAAAACGTTGCTGCTTGTCGGAAAGCGCTACCGCCTCGCTGGAATAAAGTATTTGTATGTTCTTGTAAAAATTGTTATAAAATTTGTTGTATAAATGTTGTAACTTTGCTGCGTAAAATTTGTAGTAAGTTGACTTTTGTTACTAAGTTGACTAGACTAAAATATACGACTGAAAGATATGGTAGTAAGTTGACTGGACTGAAATATTCGATCAATTACAATACATGGCTGGACTGAAATATACGATTGAAAGATATGGTAGTAAGTTGACTTTTGTTCACTGAAATGATAGTAAAGTGTGGTGAATTTGTATTTATTGTGTTTCCATTTTTAATACTTTGGGTATATTTGGTATGATTATTAAGCAGTACACAATGCACTTATTATGATTGAAACATATATTGTTTTCAAAGTCTTATTTACGAACAATTTATTGTGATTGAAACATGCGAAAGATTTTGGGTATATTTGGTATGATTATTAAGTAGTAAACAATGCATTTATTATGATTGAAACATATACTGTTTCCAAAATATATGCATCATAAGTAACTTATAAAATTGTCAAAGTTTAATATGTATTTGAAAGAAAAAAAACTTTTCCAAAACGTGAACATGTATAAAATAATTTATAAAATTACCAAAAAAAACCTTTCAAATTTAAAGAATATGACAGCAAAAACTCATGACATACAAAGTGACTTTAAATAACCTTAAAATCTGAAACAAAATATACGCTAAATAATTCAGCAAAAACATGACCCGCGCAACGCACGGGCCGCAGTTCCACTTGTTAGGATAATATATAATAGTGCAAAGTCAATTTACAAAGAGTTAAGCTTAATGGCTGGCAATATATTTAAGAGATGTATTTAAGATCATATTGTTTTCTAACTTGTTTTAGCACTATTAAGAAAAAATATAGTAGAACAAAGCCAATTTCAACAAATTAAGAAAATACATAGTAGAATAAACACGTATTTAATTACTTGAGTGATAATAAATAACGGATGTACAAGAAGTCTTACGTGACGAGTAACGTACGTTGTTATTTATTATCTCGTAATTAATGTAATATTTTATTTTCAGTTTCAGTACATGTTTTTATATGTTTTTTATAAACGTTAAGAATTTTTTTTCTTCAGTTGAATTATCCATGTTACAACCGTTTGCAATTACATTTTGATCTTTTCACGTTCTATTTTGAACGTTACACGAAAAACTTACCACAATATCGCATATCGTTAATTATCGGCCGATAGGAATTTCCGCCGCTATGCGCGGGTACTCGGCTAGTAAATATAACAAATACCCTATACAATTTGTATTTGGTTTTGAAAATTATTTTATCATTAATATTCTTATTTATAAATATTATTGTTACTATAATCGATATAAATGCACGAGGTTATAATTTATAAGCAATGTTTTAAACCCGGGTTGACTCGACCGGTTAAACCGGTTGACCTGTGAACCAACTCGGAGATCGGGCCGAATTTGATCGGGTTTTTGCTTGTTTGAGAACTAAATTGAACCGCCGGTTTTTCATTAACCCAGGTTGAGCCGGTTTGATAAACCCGGCCGGGTCATGACTTCTTTTTTATAAATCTAACAAAAACTTTTCTTTTTTATAAATCTTTCTAAATTTAATTAAAAAATTAAAGCGATTATGACTAATGTTAACTAAAATATGATAAAAACTAACTTAAAACACCAACTAATATTGTCTTATTATAACTTGGAATTATAAGTTGATTGTTTTTGCAAATCTTTGTTATAATTTATAGATATAAAATTTAAAATCTAAAGTTTATCAGCAAAAACTTAATATCTTTCATCGTTTTAATTGAACGTAAGATAAGTTGTGAGATCATAAAATACTACATATTAAATAGTAGAATTTTTTATATATATATATATATAGATCCGGTTTGACCCGGCGATTCAACCGGTTAAACCGGTGACCCGATGAACCGGCTACTAAACCGAGTCAAATAAAAAACCAAGTTTTAAAACATTGTTTATAAGTATTGAGATAAAAACACAAGTTGTTTTGATACGTAAAGTAGTACAATTGATTTATGAATTCTCCTTTAAAGTTAACTAAGGATATCTAGAACTTTGTGTTAACATAACATGTCTTTAGCAAACTTTCTGTAAGTTAAAATGAAGCTGTAGAAAGCTTTAACCCTTCGATCAAACACTATATTCCTGTCAATCCGACTTATACCTATACACCGTACGCATATGGGTTTAACGGTTTAAAAAAAGTTAAAACCAAACCAATTATAAAAGGAATAAAACCAAACCAAACCAAACACCAAATTAAAATTTGATTTGGTTTCGATTAAAATAAAAAAACCAAATTCACATAGACTTTATAACTTTTTCTTTCTAAAGGCATAAAGAATGACCAAAAAATTCAAATAAAAAAGGTCTCACAAGTGATGAGGTAAATCAAAACAAAAAATAAGTCTAATAAACCAATAAGTTTCGCAACCGAAAGGAAGTGGGTTAAACAAAACAAAATAAAAAATTTCTTCAATAAAAATGTTTCAAAATTAATTAATAGAAGTATTTAGAAAGCTTGAACATTCCAACGTCAAGCATCTAAATCGAGTTCAATTTAAAAGATAAGGTTTTAAGATTGTTAGTATTACTTCAAAAAAAAAAGATTGTTAGTTACAACTTACAATGACGAGATAGAAACTATATAACTAAAATTTAAATTTGTTTCTTTTAATATATTCAGGTTTTTCGGTTTGGTTTGGTTAAATTTCTGAGAAACCATGAACGAAATCATACACCAACTAACGATTTTGGTTCAATTTTATTCGGGTTATGTCTGGTTTATTTTTCGATTTTAAACCAAACACTAAACACTCCTAATATCTATGTGTTTTATTGTGTTAATTCTGATTAAACGTGATTCCGTAATTGTTGCTATCGATCGCTAATCTAATTATTAGCTAGTGTACGTATTCAATTAGGTATCATTCTTGTTAACCAAGTTGTTAGTGTTAAGTAATAATCAGGCGTTAATTGAGTCGTAATTGACCTATAAGTAAGTAAGTAAGTAACTCCTAATACCGTCTTCCACGGGTTATGGGTCTCAATACCGTCTTCCACAGTGTATGGGGGAGGTTGAGACGTAGACAGCCCTACCCCTACCAATGGTAGAGAGGCTGCTATATAGTTGATCGTGACCTATTTTAATTTTTTGTTGTTAGGTTACCTTTATTCATTATTATGATCAGTAAATTCTTGATACGTATAAGAGCTTGTGTGGCACATGAGGTGCAGGTGGGATGGTCAAAACCCAAGCCACGTGAGGTGCATGACAAACATCCTCGTTAGGAAACACTTCTTAAAAATGTAAAAATTGCATAGAAAGAGGATAAGTAGGGACATCGAATATGTGAAGAACATGCCCACAATAACGAAACAAATGTTTACTCATATTGGTTGGTTGACCTTCACTTACACATTCATGTTACAGAAAAACTTATTTAAGATACCAGAATTACAACAGGGCATAGGTCAAGCGGTACCCATCAACCAAAAGTTTGTGTGTTCAAACCTTATGAAAGGCGAGAATGTGTGTGGGTTATTTCTCATACGGAATGGAAGATTTGAGGATTACATGAACTTATTGGATGCATTTTTATTACAACTGAACATCACATAACATGAACCAGAGGGATTATGCATACACAGTAGGCTCTATAAGTTTACATCTTCAGAGAGTAATCATTGCATATCTCGCTTGCGAGCCATCTCCCGAGCCATTTCCCTTAGTTCCTCGGGTGATTGTGGCCTTGGTCCCTCCGGAGGGTACACAACATATTGACGCTTCAAAAACATATATAAGTTAGAATCAGTTTACACATGAATCATAATGATTCGTCTAGTGTAACATCCAACTACATATGCATGAGATAACATTTCTAAATTTTAATTCTGTAACACTACATGATCAAGTTAATTAACACGTATGCCAGTACATAAGGTATTTCTATAGTTAGTCTATAGATAGCATCAGGGAGACTTAGTATGTCTCTCAAATAGTAGGTCGTAATTTATTCGGGTAGGTATTTTCGTTTGTTAGTTATATAGTTAGTCAGGTTGTTTTCAGAATAACTTCCACTGATTTCTATGTAACTTGTTTAAATTTTAATCTGTTAGTATGTTGATGAGATGAAATAACCTATTAAATGCGGTTACCAATTCACGGGTAAAGAGGATACAAGGACATCTTAACGTAGGGGACTTTTTCAAGGGTTGTTGGGCGTCAACGGGTTGAGGGCCACTTTACTATGCAATCATTAATTTGTAGTTGTTCTTCAATGTGGTCATAATGGGAAAAGCACCTTGCAGGCTGGCCCCTTAACCGATGTGGGCATTTGCAATATTTGCTCAAGGCTGTTTTTAAGGTCCATGACCATTACTGCAATTAAACATCTTGCAAAACACAAAAATAACAACAATTGTATTTTTCTAAGAGTTTTGATAGATGGACCTATTAGTAGGCCTAATAACAAGCCTAACTTTCTAATTGGAACACTTGTCATCTTTTTAATAATTCAATTGATTTGTTTAACTTATTCCTAATATACCCTTGTTAAATAGATTCCTAAATCACTAAAAGAATTTCTATCATTAAACATCCTCTTCGCTCTTATTTTCACAGAATTTTTTCTCTTGTTTACGCACAAACTTATGAGTCGATGAAACATTCTTAAATAAGGTTTGACAAGAAATATGAAACACAACACCTTTTGGATCGTTCTTGGTTGTTTTCTCATGCATTTCAAATAAAAGAAACATGAACACTAAATGTCGCTTGTTGATCATCATCTACTGTTTAACATTGTCCCTAATTGATTTGTTAATCAATGATACTATAAGAAAACAGTTATTGCCCAAAACCCACAAACAGCCGTATCAATCATAATCATAAATATATTATAAATTATAAATACATGTATACTAAACCACCATATCCTTTGATAAGGAAGAACAACATGTACCAGATCTTGTTTTCTAAATATGAACCAAATGGCATAATCATGATGATAACACAAGGCTAGAAAACTGGTGGCACAAATCAGTTCGGAGGCTTCATATAGATGCGATGAAGGAGGAAGAGGGAATGAAATAAGGAAACAATTATGTGAGGGAAGGAAAAAGATAATAGTGATGAACTATTTTATCATGTACAGGGGTAAATAAGAGATAATAAAAATACATACGAATGACAGTTAAACTCTAACACGTGTCATCAAATTATACTTAGGTCTCCTTTTAGGTCTATTTATTTAGGCCCGCTTATCATTTCTCTTTTTCTAATTATGCATCTGTTTGTTTGTTTTGGCATCGATTATCAATACCACACAGAATATATGTGTCAAGAAATAAGCTTTGCTTGATCTCAAGATAATAATACAACTTTTAATGTCTTCTTACCGTTAAAGATATCGTTAGTCATTAATAACATCTACACACTCCGAATTTTCTTCGTTTCAAGAACATTCAACAAGCTAGCTCAACACTGCTACCTCCTGGAGGCATCTCCAAGGTCCAAATCTGAATAGGAATAATATCCTGCTCTAACCTAATGTGTTATTTATATACCTAGTTTATCTTTCTAATAGATTCTTTCCCCCATAACACACGAACCATACATACAAACCAATTATAAAAGAAGGTAGTCTCCTAAAGCCACTTCCATTGCACTCCTTAAGTTTTGCCACCATTTCTTGGTTCTCAACATTAGTTATAGTTGTTTAACTTCTCTATTCACTTTTCCAATTGCTAATTACCTTGTACACGTTCGGCTCACGATATTTAAACCTAAATTGATAACCTATACATATACATTGCTTTCCTTAGAGGTGTTCGTTGCTTGTTTTTTATTTTTTAAGTGCCATATGTTTCACATATAGTTCACTCTACTTGCATTAGAAGTAGTTCATGATTTCATTCTTCTCGGTGGTATCCCATCTCTAGCATTACACAATTGTTGCCATTTGAGTACAGGACACAACTCAAGTTATTGTAAACTATTCACTACCTCTTTTCACCACCATGTGTCCTAAGAATGAAGTCAATGAACTACTTAGTTTTAAGGAGATATTATAACATTAATTGTAAAAATTAGCAGCTCAAACTGGTTGACAATTTTTCCTCACCAAATATATTTGACCAATTATATCATGCATTCGATTTTCGTTCTACAACTGGTTCACGATTGAGCCCTACATAAGTTATGTACTACAACAACATAGTTAAACCTTGATTACATATGTCAAATAGGATAAATGCAAAGAAGGTCAACTGACTAAAGGCCGATGTCTACTTTGGAGCATGTACCTTGTTTTCCTAATAAAGGGTATGCGGGTAGCTTACTATACAACTGCTTATTTCCAAAGATTTTACGGGATTGCTTAATAACTTCCTAATTTGCTTAAATCGCTTTGATACCACATACAAGTAGTTTTGATCGTTAGTATATAAACAAACTGCTTAACACTATTTGCCTATTTAAGGGTGAAATAAGTAATTTCACAAGTCATTATTCAGAAGGTGTTTGGGATTTGCTTATTTAAATTGTTTATCTAAGTAAACATAAGCATATAAAGTGGTTAAACCCGAAATGAAAAATCTACTTATTATATCGTGACAAATGCAGTTTTCAGTTCCAAATGCTAATGAATGAAATAAGCAGTTTTAAAACAAAAAGCCCAAGCACCCTCTCAAGCTAATCCATCTCTGATTATTTAACATCTTATATGCTGTTTCGACACTGCGTAAGTAAATCAAAACACTCCCTTAATCATTTCAAAACATAGAAGTAACAAAAACAATATAAATACAATTTAAAGATGAAAACTTTATAAAAAAAAAGAAGAAGAAGAGAAACAGAAATACTTACAGCACCCATGAATTTAGTAAGATTCTTGGTATTATTAGCAAAGAAATACATAAGCCCAATTGGAACAGTGACATAAACAGCAAATTTTGCAATCTCCAATACCCCTTTTGATGTACCCAATGATGTCATTCTTCAAAACCCAATTCAAATTCTATCAATATTTTTATTAATTTTTGAAGATCAAGCTAAACCCTAAACAGAGAGATGTGTATTTGTGGATTAGGATTTTACAACAGAGCACTTGCTGGAACGATTTGGATTAATGGGTCGGGTCGAGATGCTCTTTTGAATATTTGATAGCCCATTATTGTTAATGTATTTTCACTATTTTTGCTTTTGCTAAATGGGCCTCAGTCCAACTATGACAGAGGTGAGCAGAAAAACCGAAAAAATCAAAACCTAACCGAACCGAAAACAACCGAATCAAACTAATAATCGAACCGAATTTGCCAAAACCGAACCGAACCGAACTACTAATTCGGTTCTCGGGTTGGATATGGGTTTGACAATCTGAACCGAAAACCGAATTCATATAAATATATATATTTTTATATATTTATATACATTTAAATACAATTAAACTTTTATCCTAATATAAAAAAATATTTTTTATAATATAAAAAAATATTTTTTATGCTTGAAATATTTTTTTTTCTTTCTAAATATCATGTAATTATTAAAATTTTTAAAAATAAATATTGAAATTCGGTTTGTTCGGGTTATTCAGGTCAACCCGAGAACCGAACCGAATTCAAATTCGGTTTTCGGGTTGAATTTTTTTTTTTTAACCAAACCAACCGAACAACCCGATAACCGAACCAATCTTTGGAAATAAGCAGTTGTATAGTTAAAAACCCTGCTGAAAGTAATAAACCACCTACATATGCCTTGGCTCAGCAGGGTTTTTAACTTTTATAGAGGTTGTGGCGTTTATTACTTCAAATTATCAGGTTGCGTGTAGTGGCGGAGCCAAGGCATATGTAGGTGGTTCTCGGGAACCACCTTACAGATAAAAGTTATTTAGAAGCGATGTGTTAGGTTTTTTTGAGACCTACCTTGAAAAATTACCAGGAACCACCTTAGAGTTCAAATGAGTGAACAATGGTGACTAACCATTCTAATTAAGGAGATTTAACAGGAAAGCAGTTTTGATTGTGAGAAGTTTTATATAAGCTTGTTAATGGAGATGGAGGAAGATGGGTAGTCTACTGTGAGAAAGAAGAAGTAAAAGTACAAAGAAAAAAGATAGTGAAAGAAAAGAATACGGGTAGGAGTATATGTGTATTGTCACTTTGTCACGTGATGACTACAATTTCAAAAAGAGTAAAACTCTACTAACCACATGTGAGTTGACCGGGGATGGGGATGGGGACGGGGAATCCCCGAATTATGAAACCGAGGATGGGACCGGTATGGGGATAACATAAATCCCCGACCCCGAACCCGACCCCGAACTTTTTAATGTACAAATATATATAAATTATTTGTATATAAATAATACATGTACATGTCTATGTATATGTTGGTGAGTATTGACAAGTATTATACTTGAAGTATATTTGTATGTATGTGATATTTAATGGATCAAAATTCTTAAAGTATTAAGCACTAACTACATATTATGCAACCAATATTTTTTCCCAAAACACATATTCGGTCCATTTATTTATATAATATATATGATGTTTTAGTATTTACGATGCTTTAAAGTTGAAAGACATTTTAAATAATCCAACTATGTACAACGTATGCGTTTGAAGACATTTTGTAGGTCAATTCTTTATATTTTCGATTAGTTGTGTAATTTTTACGCTTAATTTATAAGGGCGAAAAATCCCCGAATCCCCGATCCTCATTGGGGACGGGGATGGGGTATGAAAAACGTTTCACCATGCGAGTATTCGAGGAACGGGGATGGAGGATCTTGGGAGACTACATATATAACGCGGGAGGGGGACATGATCATTATAAAATTCATCAAAAATTTTCTCAACCGTATGCCATCCTAAGTGTATATGTGTATTGTCACTTTGTCACGTGATGACTACAATTTCAAAAAGAGTAAAACTCTACTAACCACATGTGTTTTACCTTTTTTTCTTTAATACTGCAACACTCTTTAAACAAAATCTTTTGTTTGTCTATCTAAATGATGATGAGTAAGCTATCTAATTAGTTGATATGTGTTCACAATATTTATTTTGTTATAATCTAACCTTATATATAAGAAGTTTTTGAACCTTAATCTTGAGAGGAAAAAAAAAACGACACCTGGATAATAAAAAAATAATTCATACGGCTGCAGAGGGTCTTCCTAAAATAACATTTTAATTGTATAAAAAAAACCTTAATACAACTTCTTTTACGGCCTCCATCAATAACTTTTAACCCTAAATCTTTCAATCCAAATACTGGCAATCCAAGTTCTTGATTTGTATGCAATCAACTACTAATCACTAGATTTTTGCAATCTGGAAATTTAATCCTAGTTATTGAAGCCATAACTATAATACAACTTCATCTTTGCGTTAGCCTAAAAGACCCAAAAAAACAAAAATCTCCCAATCTTTAATATTTTAATTATACGATCGATACATGATTTTTCAATCTTACAGATCGATACTCGTAAAGACTTCACAGGAAGTTTTAGAATCCCCTAGGCTGTGTACCTAGTCATTGTGGTGTAGTATAGGCAAGACTCGGGGGTTGTTATCGTTCTCTAGGAGAATAAGTTGGGAAGGCTCGAACACGGTTTAATAGAATTCTAACGGGTTGAGAGAAGATTCTTTTTGTGTTTTTATATTTATAAGAAAGCATGTAAATATCATGGTTTGAGAGATTGGTTTGATTAACTAATAATTAAAATAATTATAATCTATACTACTAGTGATAACTTTATGATAAAGAGATGTATTTACCTAATCATGCACTACTCCTCAGATTGCTTCTCCTAGATCTGTTGCCTTTTCACACTTGTGATGATCTGTGTAAGTATTTCCTAGGTCATGAACGGATTACACGAACCCGTCGTCTATTTAATATTTCATTAGGGCAACTGATGAGATGTCATTTTATACACTTTTTCGGGGTCGTTTAACCCCCAAAATCATGTGTTTATGCCCAAAATAGGTACTTAATCGTTCCTTTTCAGGTATTTCTCATTTGGAAGACATTTGGATGAATTACACGTGACTTGGGCTCATTTAGAGAAGAAACGGACGAGATTACGAACCAACACCAAGACTCTTGAAGATTTGTGCCACAGAGCCTAGAGACGGCATCACAAGCTTTACACGACGCCTTTACGACCCTCAAGTGACGGCATTACAATATTTCATGACGGCGTCAGCCCGCACCGACTCAAACGCAGATCTAGAAGATTCTACTTATGACGGCGTCACGACTAAAACGCGACGCCGTCGCGTCGTTTTTCTTATATATACAAACCCGAATTTAGGGTTTTGAGTGTGTAACTTTAGAATAAAAAGAGGGTACGAACCCTAGTTCGTTTAGCAGCTGTAGGAGACGATTTTAGGGCCTAAAAACCCTATTGTACTTCTTCCAATTCCTGTTTTAATCAAGTAAGGTTTACTTAATCATTCAATATGTCTATGTGTTTATTTGATTTTATATGTCTTTTTGCTTTATCTTTAACATGCTTGGCTAAACCTCCTATTGTGTTTATTTATGATTGTATGAAACCTAGAATGTAGATCTTAGTGGTGTTGCTTCTTGTGATGGATGTGCACGTTAGGTCTTAGAAAACCAGCTTTTGTCTGCATCGCTGTTGATATGTCTAGGGAAACATGATTGTGTAGAAAGGATACCATCGGGTAACAGTCTTCATACTACCTTGCCCCCTAATATGGTTGATCCACTTTTAATATATTTCACATGCACTTAGTGTACTCCTAGGGGCCGTGTAATAGTCTTCATACTACCTTGCATGTGCGTTGCTCTAGCGGCATACTAAGTAGACGGCGGGTTCGTGTAATTCGTTCATGCTTTAGGAAATAGTTACACAGATCATCACAAGTGTGACAAGGCAACAACATTAGGAGAAGCAATCTAGGGAGTAATACATGATTAAATAAACACAGTCTTTTATCTTATTGTTATCACCATTAGCGTAGAATATATTTAGTTAATAGCTAAAACCAACCAACCTCTCTCAATTATATGATTTACTTGCTTTCTATAAAATATAAAAATACAAAAAGAATCTTCCCTCAACCCTTAGAATTCTGTTAGACCGTGATCAAGCCTTCCCAACCTATTCCTCGAGTGAACAATAAACAACCCCGAGTCTTGCCTATACTACACTACAACGATTAGGTGCACTGCATAGGGAGTTGTAAAACTTCTCGTGTAGAAGTCCTATGACAACCGCACATCAAGTTTTTGGCGCCGCTGCCGGGGAATAGTTAGGTTTTGATCATAGTTTAGCTTAGTTCTACTTGCTTGAATCCTTTCAAGTAAGATTTAATTTCTTGTCAGTTAGCTCTCTCATAGTCTATCTTTTCTTTGTGCCTTTTGTTTGTAACCTTTTCGTTCATCATCATGATGTATGAAAGACCACCTACCTTACCCTTTCAAAACCCTCCACAAAACACAACCTTCCCATTCTAAAATTATACTTTGGTGTTTCAACAACATCAAGATGAACCTATCTATGATGCGTGGACTCATTTCAAAAACTTAATCAAAAGAGTCCGCTCATCCAGGCCTCGTATTTATGGTCCCCTTACCAATGACTTTAAAATATCATGTCGATGACTATATCCGAATGGACCTTGACTTTGCAGCAAACGGGAACCTTAGGGAATTAAGTGGTGAAGAAGCATGGGAAACCATAGAAAATTTCGCCCAAGGCCAAAAAGAATGGGATAACCCACCAAACATTATTTCTGAACAAGAAGTAGCAAATTTGAAGGCTCAAGCAAAAAGATTGTTTGGAAATGAGGATGTTTGGGTTGAGATGCATAGAGGTATAACATGGGATAAGGTGGAAAATTCGGACCCACAAAGTACCCCACAAGTCCTCCCATCATTTGAGGAATACACATCGCCCGTGACTTGCCCGGAAGAAGTAGAAAAGACTTTAGGGACCCCGATAGAGGTAGAACCTTTGAACGAAACAAAACTAGAGGAAGTAGGCTTGAATTGTGATCACAACACTCCTCTTAGTTCTAGGGAAGTTCCTGGTTTTGATGGACCGGAGCCTAAACCTTTACTCAATAGTCCATCCTTAGATGTAAGTCTAGGAGACGTAATAGGCCCCGAACCACCCATCAAACCACATAGTCCGGATAGTTCTAGGATAAAGGTAGTAGATTATTTAACATCTCAAACATCGCCTTTACCTCACGTGGCAAATTACCATCCTAAAGGTGTGTATAGTTATTATAACCCAGGTATAAATAACCCTTGGAGAGACATAATGGATTTAAACCGGGTTTATTAGGAAAAAGTGTATCCCTAGGTGTTGATATTTCAAATTGGGAGATGTTTGATGATGATTGGGGATTAGAATCTAAGGAAGTTTCTCCTCTAGGAAAAGAACTTAGTTTATTCGATAGGCCAAATGAAGTAGAGAGAGGTAGAATTCTAGAAGCACACCGTTTAGAGCCTATTCTTCAACAACAAATTTCTCAACGTATGGCTCCTTCTCATCACGATGGTATGTACCGTTACTATCACCCGCACTTGAACTCAAGTGTAGGGGAACCCTCCCCTTTATCTGTTAAATAAGGGTAGAGTCAGGCTCGTGACTCGAACAAAAACAAGCGCTTTTTGGGAGGCAACCCAATTTACTTTTCCCGCATATTAGGAGTGTCATGTGTGTTTTAATTCTTCATAGTTTGTTTTATTATGTTTGAATTATCTTGTAATCATGCTTTGTATTGTTTTTAACCTCGTCTTAATTTCAATCAAAGGTATTTTGCAAACAATAAGTGTAGGGGAATTTATCCGGCTTTTGAGCCAAAATTCAAACATGTTGAATGAATTGTTTAGATTAATTCGCGTCAGTTTCGAGTCATATGATTGAATTGTTAAATCTCAGGTTTTATGCAGCCATTTGTACAGGAATTAACTTATGGAATCAAGTGCAGGAAATTTTTCATCAAAAACAAAAATTTCGTTTTCACAGACTGTGGAGACGGCGTCACGATTAACACGCGACGCCGTCACCACGACACCTGTGACGGGGTCACCACAACCCTGACGGCGTCAAACGCCCAGGTTCAGAAAACTCAAAGTTTTTAATCATTTTTTGAAAATAAAACTTGCACAACATTTAATATATGTATTCTTCTGTTATAAACCTGCAAAACCTAATGAGTTTAACAATTCTTTCATCCTATCTATCGAGTCGAACCCTAAATTCACATTGTATATTGGTAAAACGCACATTTTATGCTTGGTATAGTTGTCTTTGTCTTTGATTACAGGTTATATTTGATGAGGAGAAGCTTGGAAGTTCTTAGGAAGTTTCATTGGATGATTCTCGGAGGACGATTTAACCAGTTATCGCATGTTTCTTCTCCATTATTGAGTAAACCAGGTAAAAGTTTCTAGTTTCTTTTTCCTTGTTGTTCTTTTCCTTTATTATCGTTTTAAACGGGTACTTCTATAAGAGAACATTGAGGATAATGTTCAACTTAAAGTGAAGGGGAAATAAAGCCTTAGAAAACTATTCTTACATCATTTGTCATTTGCTTTGCTTTAAAAAGATGGTAAATATCAAAACATAGCAAAAAGGATGATTTTTATTACAAAATTAATTTTTTTTATGACACAATTAACCAACAAAAACCTGAGTATTACTGCTCCCATGGATAGGAATTTATAGACTTAGCACAAAAACCCTCAAAATTATCCCCCCCCCACTAATGTGGGTTTCGCCCTTAGATATTATACCTTTAGCTTGTTCGAGTTAAGGAAGTTGAGCAAATCATGGTGTGTCATTCCCGTCGTTACGGATGTGTGCCTTTTCTGGAATATTGGTATCGATTATTTTAGGATTATGAGAGTGTACCGGTAGCATATTAACTTCTAGAACTTGTTTTTGTGATGCATCCCAAGACCGCATAGTAAGTATTAGGATTTGCTTGATAAGAGGCATTAGGATTAACCCATGTTTTAAACCATGAATTGTTATAGAATGTACACCGATCATATAACTATCCCACACCCTTGCCATGCACTCACCTTTAGTGCAGGATACCCTAGTACAACCCTCCGAGCCTATCCTTTTTCACGGTTCTTGTAATTTTCTAGTTAAGTCGGACTATTAATGAAGAGCATTGTCACCCTTAAACCAATCGTTACACCCAAAAAGCCTTAGCCTACCTTATATGTACTCGGTTTTAGTACATTATTATGTTTTGACCCAAGTTAATTATTGAGTACATGATTGCTAAGTCCTGATCCTTGTAAATACAGTTTTGGGACGATTGGAATTCATGGTAGTATTTATTTCGCGGAAGAATGAGGAAGAAAAGTTAAGTCAATACCCCTATATGTTTGTCAAATGATATCCATGTTATTTTGATCCACCTCAATACGGGTCATTAGTTAGATTGTAAATATCGAGCATGTAAAAGCTCAAAAGCGTCATGGTGTATGATGTATAAACCCCCATGTGTATTATTCATTAATAACAAAGAGATCGATTAGAGTTGTGTAGAAGTTTGTATATCTTCGTCCCGAGTCCCCTGGTGGAGTCTTGGCTTAGCAACCAAACCAACGTGTATTCATAATAATAATTAGCTAACCCTTCCACTCCAAATTCACCCAAAGCCACCCAAATGTATCTCATCCGTTTCCGTTTCCATTATATGTTATCTTACACCTACACCCCACAACCCTTTAAAAGACCTCTTAGATAGTAATGAATAATACTTGCACCTAGCGGTGGAGGTTTGATCCTTTACCAAGCCTATGGTAATTTATATGCTATAACAGGTAATGAGTGTGATTTTCTGTTTCCCTATATGTTATAATTCATTATACACCCGAGAGAAAGAGAGAATCTCAAACACTTATGTGAGGTGCTAGTATATACTTTCCGTGCTTTTAATTACGAGGTCTAGAAGGTTGTGTTGTAGAATATGTTTAAAGAGTAGGTAAAATGACCCCTCATATTGTTATTGTCTAGATAGAAAAGCCCATTTGCTTGAGGACAAGCAAATCCCAAGTGTAGGGGTATTTGATGAGGTGTCATTTTATACACTTTTTCGGGGTTGTTTAACCCTCAAAATTGTGTGTTTATGCCCAAAATAGGTACTTAATCGTTCCTTTTCAGGTATTTCTCATTTGGAAGACATTTGGATGAATTACACGTGACTTGGGCTCATTTGGAGAAGAAACGGACGAGACTACGAACCAACACCAAGACTCTTGAAGATTTGTACTCACAAAGCCTGGAGACGGCGTCACAAGCTATACACGACGCCGTCACAACTCATCAAGTGACGGCGTCACAACATTCCATGACGGCGTCAGCCCACACCGACTCAAATGCAAATCTAGAAGATTCTATTTATGACGGCGTCACGACTAAAACGCGACGTCGTCGCGTCGTTTTTCCTATATATACAAACCCGAATTTAGTTTTAGTGTTGTAACTTTAGAGAAAAAAGAGGGTCACGAACCCTAGTTCTTTTAGTAGCAGCATGAGGAGATGGATTTTAAGGCCTAAAAAAAACCCTATGTACTTATTCCAATCATGTTTTAATCAAGTAAGGTTACTTAATCATTCCAATATGTCTATGTGTTGTTTTGATTATTGTTCTAGCTTATCTTTAACAAAGCATCGGCTAAACCTCCTCTAGTGTTATTTATGATTGTATGAAACCTAGAATGTAGATCTTAGTGTTGTTGCTTCTTGTGATGGATGTGCACGTTAGGTCTTAGAAAACCAGCTTTTGTCTGCATCGCTGTTGATATGTTTAGGGAAATGTGATTGTGTAGAACGGATACCATCGGGTAACAGTCTTCATACTACCTTGCCCCCTAATATGGTTGATCCACTTTAATAAATTTCACATGCACTTAGTGTACTCCTAGGGGCCGTGTAATAGTCTTCATACTACCTTGCATTGCGCATGGTTCTAAGCGGACATACTAAACTAAGACGGCGGTTCGTGTAATTCGTCATGCAAGGAAATAGTTACACATGATCATCACAAGTGTACAAGGGCCCCCCAACACATTAGGATTAAGCAATCTAGGGAGTAATAACATATTAAATAAACACAGTCTTTTATCTTATTGTTATCACCATTAGCGTAGAATATATTTTGTTAATAGCTAAAACCAACCAACCTCTCTCAATTATATGATTTACTTGTTTTCTATAAAATATAAACATACAAAAAGAATCTTCCCTCAACCCTTAGAATTCTGTTAGACTGTGATCAAGCCTTCCCAACCTATTCCTCGAGTGAACGATAAACAACCCCGAGTCTTGCCTATACTACACTACAACGATTAGGTGCACTGCCTAGGGAGTTGTAAAACTTCTCGTGTAGAAGTCCTACGACAACCGCACATTTTAGTGTTTTTTGTTATATTTTTTGAATTTCACAGATTAAGTGATCAAATGACATGTTCTCTGATGATATATTTGAAGAATCTCTAGTAGGAATACGAAAATCAAAAATATGTAAGTGACACATAACTAGCATACACATGTTTCATTGAGGATAGAAATAGATAGAATAGATCATGAAGCTTGAAAATTTTGAATCAGTAAGCTCTCATGAAAAAATAGTTGTTTGCAACGATATAATCAAATCGATATGCTAAGGATTTTAAGTATGTAATGTTAAGAACCCCAATAAGTCAGATTATGGGTAAGAGCAAGATGATATTAGAGATTATAGAAGGACTTCTAACAATGTTTAGGTGTGAAGTTGCATTGGTAAATTCTTTTTTGAGTGTAATGTATAAAAGAAGTAATATTAATGTCGTTGTTCGTAAGATATGATTAGTTTATCGGTGTTGATGGAATCTTATCTGATTTACTACTTACCTTCTGGTGGTCATGGCTTATTGAGCACTTGCAGCTCTGATTGTCATGCTAACATGTTCTTTTAACGTGATAATTACGCATGGATTCATCTATAAAGTAGGTTTGAGCTTAAAAATGTTGAGTTTGTTAACATTGAATTTGATCTTGTCAGTATGTAGAGTTTGAGAGTAAGAGTTAGTTACTCCAACTTGAGCTTGAAAAGAAAGGCTTAATCGTGCTTGAGTGAATTTTTGAGCCTAACCTCCAATGGATTTAGATAATCTACTTTTAAGGTGAAGTGAGCTGAATGGTTAATGGGAGAGTCAAGATGTTTTAGTTTTTGTAATGCAATGTACACGTCAGTTAATATCCTAAGCTCCTTCACGTTTATGTCATTATATATATCTTTTTCTTGAACTTTTTGTTTTGCAACGATGATTTAAGTATGCACCACTGACACATCATAGACTACTTTGTGTTGAATTATATGCTTAGTTTTACAGCGTGTTTATGCTAATATTTAGAGCTGATTGGTATGCTGATTTTTACAGCAGTTTGTACCTATTTTTGTGTTGATTTTTACATCAGAAAGTGTGTTTGGACAGGACTTTATGCTTTTTAGGCCTCATTTGTATGCTTATTTTTTTAGTAGTTTGTCCTTATCTTTTTGCAGATTTATTTGCTTATTTTTATATCAGAAAGTGTGCTTGGACATGCTTGAATGCTGGTTTTTACATGGTTGTTTAGACACAATCTTTGTATGCTGATTTTTATAGTTGTTTGTGCTGATTTTGTTTGCTGATTTTTACACTAAAATGTATGTTTGGACATGTTTGTATGCATGCTGATTTGTATGTAGATATTTGTGATGATTTTTTTAAACAGAAAGTGTGCTGAATTTTTACAAAAAGTGTGCTTGCATATAATATTGCATCAGGTGTACATTCAGATTAAGAATGAATACCAAACAATGACACTTGAAAGTGTCTTGGAACTGTGATAATACTATGTCATTTAAAAAGCTTAATAGTCTTTATTCGATCATCATTTTAGAATAAGAAATTACAAACTTATGCAGATTTTCACATTAAGGAACATGACATAGCTCGATAATTTGATTCCATCTACTTCACATAAGGAACAAGACATAGTGTGGGACTGTGGGGGGCTTGCACTCTCCCCTTGATAAGCTACATGTGAATAACTTTGAGCATTTATGTAGACGGGTAAGTCTTAATTCATGTTATTTGTTGATATCATGTGTCTTATGGGTTTTTAGCTATTGCTTAAAGGCGCAAGTGGTCCCTACGTACTTACCAATGGTCGTGATCTATTGGAAGGTTCAAGTGTAGGCTATGCAGAAACACTTGAAAAGGATCTTGCAGACCTAAGTGTTTCATAGCTTTAACTTATCTTGGGAGCTCATATACATGCCATATCACGAGTGGGTCGATTCAGGTTTCCATTAGGTAAAACAGAAAATAAAAATGGTTGGTGGGTCATTAGGCTCTTGAAATGTTTTTGAAATGCATAAAAGTTTGTAGAAAATTAATTGAAAAATTAGATTGTTATTGAATATATATATCCATTGCAAATCTGCACACATATAAATCTTTTTAAAAAAATTATAGGTTTTTATACAAGTGTTTCTTGTCAATTAACCCTCACCCTGTAAAAATGAACCAGTGTTGATCGGTTTCCCCACGCAATCTGCCTGAGCTGCCCATTTTGCTCATAGAAAAATGGTTCTCATAAGCATTTCATACTCGAGCCGCTTCTTACAATATTAGCATCCTGAAATTGAGTTTTCGTACAATAAGTAGGACATCTCAATATATAAAAATGGTCAAATGGGTACAAGATATAAAAAATGAATTATTGTAGGTTCACGCTAGGATTGGATGCCATTACTGTCGCTTTAGTTTACACTTTTCGTGGAATTAGAACTGACTTTTTTCTAGGAAACTATTAGGAAGTGGTCTTAGAAATATGGTACTGCTTATTTAGCCATGCATGGAATGTTACTTATTTGGCAGGATTGGGTATCATTGTTTTCATATGAAATCTGGAAGGACTTTCATCCAAGAAGGATATCTTTTACCATATACTCTGAATGCACTACACATACACTTTAAAGTTTGAATTACTTATGACCTGTTTAACTTATTAGCTAAAAATACTTTGACTTGACCCATATAAGATCAAACACATACTAAATTAAAACCAATCATACCTGGAAGTCTCAAACAATTTTCTTTTAATTTATACTCTTCATGTGAATGTGGCTTGCAGGTAATTCAAGAAACATGAGAATTTTCTTTCCTGTATATCAACGAACTTTGTGTTGTATGAAAGTTCCACATGCCTGAATGGTTTCAGAACAGGGAATCCCTGCTTATCGTGGTGCAACACATGGCTAAAGTTGTATCTTTTTCTTAAGATATGTTGTCTGAATGGAACGTCATCTACATACTTTAATGGTATAGAATAAAGTTGCAATTTACTTCTTAAGATATGTTGTCTGAATGGAACGTCATCTACAAACTTTAATGGTATAGAATAAAGTTGCAATTTACTTCTTATGATATGTTGTTTGAATGGAACGTCATCTACATACATGTTGACGGGAACCAAATATAACTGTATGATCATATGTTACAAGTTTTTTCCCTCTATTTTCTCCAAAATAAAGTATATGTAATTTTCTTACAATTATTAAGAACATGACCTTGTTTATTATTCTAACATTATATTCGTCCTAAGTCTTAACCATTATTGTATCAGTCATTTTCTCCTAAAATCTTTTGATGTAATCTTTAAAGCTGACCTTGATTGTTTTATTGTTATTGTATTAACCATTAACTATTGAATGTGACACTAAATATGTACATGAACAAATTCCTCAAGAAGAGTAGAAGAATAATTATAGGTATGAATGTATGATCCTTTTGAAAAACTCAAGCATCATCTTCCTGAAGATTTTGAGGTAATAGAAAACATATACGGTAATCAAATTTTGTACATTTTGTAGTTCTTTAAATGTTAAGCACATTAATTTTGAATTTGCACTTTATCAAGGGGTGAACTTAGAGGGTGTTAGGGATATTGCTTAATTTTGAAGTGCTTATCTACCCCAGCTTATTTTTGATAAGGGGTTATGTTAGTGTAAAGTAATGACATAAACATTTACTTTCCGAAACACTAGAACTTCCTTTTTTTATTAAGCAGGTAAACACATAGATAAACTAATCTTAAACACCCTATTTATACCAATTGAATTTTTTAAGGAGCTTAATAGCTTATGTTGTATTGTTTTGTTAGAAAATCTACTAAGCTGTTTATAGGTCTTCGGATAAGGTTATCTTCATTGGCCTTGTGACTTTCTTGAGGAGAAATAAGCTATAAAGCCAAAACATTTCCAAAAATGCTTTAACAAAGCTTAAGCTGTTTATCTGGTTAATGCTTTGATGACATGAATGGGCTGTTTGGATGCTGGTTTATGGGGCAAAAAGGTATGGGATGATGTGAGTTGTGGAAAGGAGATATAGAGATGGTTGTGAGAATAGGTAGTTCTACATGGATAGGAATGTGATTAACTTCATGAAGGAAATGTTGTTCTAAAGTGTTTAGTAACAACAAGCCTTATACTTTAGATGATGTCTTATGGATGCTTGCTTCTTGATTCTGCTGTGAGGATGTGCTACAGTTGAATCATTAGGCTACCTTCATGTAGGAAATGTAGTCTAGGTATTTGGGCTTAACAGATATGAGTCCTTTAAAATGTTAAACATTAAGTCCTTCTACTCTGGAATTGGCTTATTGGTTCTTGACATTGTTGAAGGAAATGTGGTATCTGTTAGTGATAGTGTGAAGAATAAGGTGTTTTTGTTGAATGGAACATGTTTTGTTGTAGTTGTTGAATCATGGGCATGTCCATGTATTTCATTGTCTGATATTTGTAAGATCTCATCATAGTTTTGATGTTTTATATATTTCTTCACACTTTTCATAAAAAAAGCTTAATCTTACCCAAGAATATGAAACTAAGAACTACAATTGTTACTAGAGTATCCTCAATATGAGGTCCAACTTGATTAGTATTATAATTAAATAGATATGTTTGTAGATAAAAAGATTATTTAACTTTCACGGTTGTGGCTGCTTTTTAAGGATAATATGTTTTTTTTATACGGACGGAAAATATATGATTTTTTATATGTAAAGCAGTGCTTCATCCTTTTTTTTGAACTTGGTCAGGTTTTAGTTCTTTGTTGACTTTGGACATGAAACTTTACCATTGACTGACAAATGGAGGTAGAAGTGTCTTTTAGCTTCGTTTTTTTATATCTTGGCTATTTTGTATTTTTAGCTTCTTTTTAGATATTTATTCTTATTAGAGTTGTCAAAATTGGTGGGTCAAATCGGGATCGGGCTATGAAAATACGTTTGTAAAATGCTTTGGAAGTTGTTATATGTTTTCTCACAAAGTGGCGTTACTTTTTTTTAACTGAGGCATCATTGTAGCATATACGGGATTACTATGAAATACATGATTATCGATTGTTTTTGGTTAAATGCCTTACTATGAAATACATGATTATCGATTGTTTTTGGTTAAATGCCTAAGAGAAGAGAACTATTAAAAGTATGCTATAAACTATTTCTTTGCTCCTAAATTGTGTTATTTGAGTGCAAATGAGATATAGTATTGGCAACAGAAAGGTTATGACGGTACCTAAACTAATTAGCAATGATCCTTAATTAATTGTCAAAACTAAGGAAATTAAGGGCATAATGATAACAAACGGGATAAGAACTTAAATTAAAACTTTACGGCAATCATTTTTTCACTATAAATAACTAACTTTTGACCTTTTAATATTCATTGTTAAATTATGAGTTTTAGCATACTAAAAAATTAACGCCAAACACCCCTTGAACACGTACTTCAAATTTTCTTAGCGTAATCAAAAGTGAATGTTGCAAATGTTGAACCTAATGGTTTGAACCAGTAATATCAAATAATATTGTTGCTGCTTTAACTTTACAAAATGTTGGTGATGGCAATGTGCTGCCATCTTCTTTGAGTTAGATAGATGCATCAGCTTTACACAAGAATATCCGCAAAAAGTTAGACCTAATAAAAAGTGAATGTTGCAAATGTTAAACCTAATGGTTTGAACAAGTAATATTAAATAATATTGTTTCTGCTTCAACTTCACAAAACGTTGGTGATGGCGATGTGATGCCATCTTCTTTGAGTCAGATAGATGCATCAGCTTCAGGAATATCCGCATGAAATAAGAGACGATAGGTTATTTTTGCTACAACAATGTTTCACAATATTATCTTATAATCTTTTTTGCTAATTACATTTATTTGTCTACATTACATCAACCATAATTTACCTAATGATGCACAATAATTGGAACAACCAAATACAATAACGAACAACTATCAAAATATAAATATTTCTTCCAACAAAACCTTAAAGCTTCCCGCCCAACGGGCGGGCCTTGAAACTAGTAATTAGTATGAACAAAGTTTAAATTGGTTTTTTTTAACGGCAAAGATGGAATATATAAAAAAGAGTCTAGCAAGACGCTAGAAACTTAAAGTACAATAGAGTCAACAAAAAGAATT
>BQNB010026445.1:0-54725 GCA_026074375.1 Tanacetum coccineum | reverse complement strand
CATTAACATTTCTTGGTATTGAAGCACATGAACCATACTCAATAGTAGACAAGCTAACTACGGGTTTGATTTACTTAAACAACAAAGATGAGAAACTGGTTATGTTTTTTGTGGAGATTGTTAAATTCTATGATGCCACGTTGGAAAGAGTTTTAAATGAAGTAAAGCTAAGGATTTTTCAAATTCGGTTTTGGAAGAAACTCCTTTGCTAAGTGAAATAGATCTTGACATAATGAAAGCATTCAAAAGAGAAATATGCAAGCGTCTAAGTCGTCGACAACAAATGAGAAGGTGGGAATCGTTTGTGAAGGGCTGACCAAAGTTTGACTAGAGTTAAGAAAATAGAATAGAAACAACAATAAGTATAAATACCCATCTAGGAGGGGTATTTATACAAGTCTTTACATTTTGTAAACTCACTTATCCTTCCCATTTCTATTTTCCCTTTCGAATTAATAGCTTTGAAACTGATGAAAAATACTCTCTAGCTCTTTTCCTCTATTCTATAGCTTTCGTATGATATCTACTATGCAAACATGACATATAACAGAAAACATGAATTTAATTTAATTTTAAATCTTTTTTTGTTTCATAACAAAGTGAAACTAATTTTACATAATCATATTTTTAACCAAAAGTTTACCTTTAAATATAGGAAACATATTGTGTTGTGTATGCAATAATACACAACATACAATATGAAAGTGGATGGGCTTATACTGGGTGTAAAGCATGTAACACAGGGGTTACTCATATTCCAACAAAAGGAGCTTCTTCTTTAAGAAACAAAAAACAACTATGGCATTGTAAGAAGCATGGGAGACATATGCAGTGGTATTTAGGTATGAAACTTAGTATATTTTAAAATTTTAATAAATATGTTAGATCAAAATTTTGCAAAAAGATGCTAAATCTATTTTATTAAATCAAAGATTACTATGATTGCAGATATCTCTCAGCATGTGAGGCAGCATGGAGGATTTACGGATTTGATATACATTACAGGTTTCCACCTGTTGAAAGATTACCATTTCACCTGCAAGGGGAACAGCCAGTTATAAAAAAAGGAAAATTAAAAAATAGAACAACAAGAAAGGAAAATTATGTGTTGCAAGAAACCACCAGGAAGCAACTACAAAACAAGAAAGGAAAAATTATAAAAATAGAACAACATGTTTGTAAAAAAGGAAAATTATTTATATGAATTAATAAGTAACAATAAACACACCGGATATTCCTCATGGTTCTGACTTACTACATCAGTACACCTTGCAACTTTTCCTTGTGAGCTCAATGTTTCATAACCACCTACTTCAAACCCTTTTGCATTGTACCCTGTTACATAGTATGTATCTGCACTTTTATTTACAAAGTGTAGAAGAGTAATGGCCTCATAACCACTAAGCAAAATAAAATCTTCCCACTCTTTGTCCTCTAACTGCCATTCATGGATTCCAACCTTTGTCATCTAAACCTTAAATTTCTTGCATTTGTTGTTAATCAAATAAAGAAAATTATTTCCATTCTAGAAGATTTCAGTAAACCAAGAAGGGAGGATCTGTTAAGAGCGGTAAAAAAATGTCAATATTAATTTATTTAAACAAATAATACAACATCATCAATCAGGCTATAAACAGCTAAAAGATATTTAAATTTCATATAAAAACCTGTCTCTTCCTGTACGTGTTGGGATCAACTTCAATAAGAAATTGCTTATTAACCATATCCTGAAAGTACAGGAAAAACAAGGATTACAAGAAAACTTCAAAGTGAGTTAAAATTGTCTGCAACAACATTTAAAACACAAAGCAAAACAATAACAAACCTAAACTCAAACTCAATTCCCAATTAGCTGTCTCTTCTACTTGATAAAAAAATCAACTTTATAGTGAAAACTAACAATGAATGGTGCAAACAACTCCTTAAGCTTTTTCTATATTGCAGGTTATTGTTCTTGCCTTCTCACGAATACAACAAAAATTTGCTAAATCTGCTCTTTGCAAAGAAATATTAAGTGGTTCAGGAGGTTTTAAAGATGATCGTCTAATCCATAGTCTCATAGCTAATCTCATAAAAGGTATGTGACAATTCCAGTTAACATGTTATATAATATAGAACAACTGATCTTTGTTGCATTAACCATGAAAATGCAGCACAACCACCACATATGGCAGGTCAAATTCAAAGTCAAACCCAACATTGCAAATTAACTCCACTATACATAAAAACTAATAGATGGGTGTCAGACTGAGGAGGTTAACAATATCCTAGGTTACCAACCCATATTAAACACATCAGATGGTAATGTATGATTATGAGTCTGAGAAAGAAGGTAACATGTCACACTTATCGTACAATCTTGTGGAAGGAGGGAGCCAATATACCTAACTATTAAACATCAACACCTAAACCAAATGTTACATGGCGGTAAATGTCAACAGTAGCAGTAGTCTAAACTCTATTTGACACCAAATAAGAACAGCAAAGATTAGTATTTTTGGCATTACATGTAATAACTACTCGTGCAATTTACAAAGCTGGTCTTTTTAATCATGAACAAGTAATTTTCAAAGTCAAACCTAGCATTACAAATTAACTTGACTATACAAAACAAACTAACAGATGGGTGTCAGCATGAGGAGGTTAACAATATCCTAGGTTTACAACACATATTAAACACATCACATGGTGATGATGATTATGAGTCTAAGAAAGCAGGTCACATGCCACAATCAATCGTACAATCTTTGTGGAAGGAGGAGCCAAATATACCTAAATATTATACCTTTAGTAGATACATAAATAAGAACAACAGAAATTAGAATGTTGGAATTAAATGTAACAACTACCCGTGTAATTTACAAAACCTATTACTAACTTAGAAGAATATAACAATAATATAAACTACAAAACACCAGAAAAGATCAAATTGTCTCTAAAACCATTTAAACCACAAACCAAAAAAATAACAAAAACAAAGTGAATTTAAATTCTTAAATGATCGAAAATCATACACACTTTTAACAAATAGAAATTATACTATTGCCTACCCTCCTGATCTAAGCAAAACAATCGTCACCCTTTATAATTGTAGTTAAGTCTTGGGGCGCATTAACAAACTAACTCATACAAACAAAAAATGGCTACCACCTACTTATTATCTAACAAACAAAACTTCTTACAATATTAAGCACAAAAATACCCACTTTACAACATTCACATGTATATCTTAAAACAAACACAAAGTATCCACAATTTATAAAAACTATATAACTATTAGATTCTATAAAATTATAAGATTGAAAAGGGAAAGGACAATACCAAAAATTAATCAATGACAATCTATAAAGTAAATGAAAATAACGAATCATTTTTTCTTATTAAGGAAGCGAACAAAAAAACTTACTATCGATCGGATGGAATCAATTTCTGATCGGGAAAAATGATAATGAAAAGTGGAAGAGAAACTAAGTTTAGAATTTGCAAATTTAGTAGAATAAATTATGATTGTGGTAGGTTAAGTTCAATCAAGCAGCATATAGGATATAGGCACTCGAGTGTTTTTACATGGCACATCAATTTAGGCTATCAAGCTTTTAAAAAAAATATTTATATTTTTTTACAAAATTTAACACTTACAAATATAATTAATCATAATATAGGGAAAAAATTTATAAAAATATATTTATTTAACATATAAAAAATAATTCCAACACATCATAAAATAAAAATATACAACATTAGACATAATAATCTAAAAATAAAACAAATCATGATTGTGCATAACAAAAAAACTAAAACTAAAGACCAAAAATTAAATTAAATATAACGATTATCTTACAACTTTACATACACGTAAACCTCCTCATATAAAAAATCATATATAATATAATGTTAAAAATTCTAACAATCTTAAAACAACATTCATCTATTCTATATATTAACTATAATAACTATAATCACATTAAAAAACAATATCCTTAATATCTTAAATAACATATTTCATATATAATTAATTTAACATTGCTTAGATGTTATTAATAAACATTCAAACAAAAACCATCCATTAAACAAATTTTTTTTAAAAATTCAATCATAAACAAATTCAAAAAATAAATATTTAAAAAAACAAATAATTAAAACAAAAACCACAAGTCATACCCGCCCATCGACTTTGGCTTTGGCTTGCCACATGAGATCATTATGTTTTCCATGTTCACCCACATCATATTCTCACATTATGCCTCTTTGAGATTTTTTCTAGTGCTTACGCCCCATTGGTCATGTTTATGTATCATGTACAAGCATATGGTAGCTATCTAGATTATGTTTGTGCAAATTGAGTGATCTCACAAATAAAACCTTATATGAGTGACTTGTGTGAATAAAATGAATATATCCATTATGTGAGGTGCTTATGTTATATGTTTATACCTGAAAAGTTATAAATTGGATAAACACTTGTGAAAATAAAAATTGATTTTTTTCTTAAGGTTCCTATGTAATATAATTTCTTTTTTTCATTGTTTGATTGCTTGAGGGCAAGCAATAGTAAGTGTGGAGGGAATTGATATCGTTTTATTTATACATATTTTCGGTGGTGGCGTTTATTGTATATATTATTTCATTTCTCGTGAATTTTGATACTCTAATAGCATGAAATATTGTGCATGGTTCACTTGAAGATAGTCCAACCAATAAAGTGTGTGCAAGATACAAGTGTTTATACCGATTAATGGAAGTTTCGTAAGCTAAAAAGAAGCGAACGAAATTCAGTCAGAAAATTGTAGAAGTGTGTCGGTTTTACTTATATGTGTGTCGCACTTTCTCCTAAAGTCAAAGAAGTAGTCAAAGCCAATGTGCGTCGTACTCTCCAAAATGTTTGGCGTACTTGTCTTTAGCATTTATGAAACTTTTTCGCCAAGTAGTAAAGTACGCTGCACAAATTATTTTGTGCGTCGCACTTCTCCTCCTGAACAGCCTATAAATACGGGCCATTTCTCAGCCATTTGAAACAACCATCTACAATAAAATATTAACTCAATATCACTAATTCCAGAAGAAGAATACCAAGAAGACGGGTTATAATTACATAGAATAAAAAAGGGTTATATAGTTTGGTTATTGTAATCGGGTTACTTGCGACACCTTGTTTAATCTAATATCATTTTGAATCTTGTATGTTTCTTATTACTCTCTTTATCCTTTTTATTATGAACTCGGTAGCCATGAGAGGCTAAACATCTTATGACTACTCGGATATGTTAACATAATAAAGAAGTGTTTGGTATTATTATGATCTTGTTAATCTCATGTTTGTATTGAAATCCTATTGTATTAAATCTTATAAACTTTTTTTATCACTTTTGATTATATATGCATAATGGTATAGGTTCAAAGGCCCATTGTGTATTATATGGTTTTAAAGATTTGTCTATGGATCTTTATCATTTGGTTAGAGGAATCCGCTTATGTTAATTGATAAACAAAATAGATTTGATATCATAGTGACTTGGTTAATTGGGTGACACACTTCACTAAGTCGATCGAATATAAGTCTTGAGTTAAAACGAATAATTTGTGAAAACGCTTTTTGACGAGAAAAGCTTTTTGTGAATTAAGAATAAAATTGAGATCATGATTATCACCATCGCCACTGAATTGTATGAACTATCCGAGTTGTTATATCTCCTTATTACTAAATTTCCTTCTTATCGTTATTTGTCCAAAATTATTATTATTTGTCTTAAATCTTTTGATTATACGAACATAAACAAATCCCCGTGGATCGACTTTGTCTTACCATAAATATTATACTACATATGTGGGTTATACTTTACCCGTGTGTCGATTTAAAAATCGATGAAACTAGTATTATAAATTTAAAGTTTTAACAACACATCAATTAGTTTACATCTCGTTCGCCTTAAGTAACCAAATGAAGTTTAAAGTTTAAAGGCGAGTTTGAAGATTAACATTATAAACACTAATCCATAGTGTTAATACAAATAAGTCGTAAAAACGTTAATTTATATTTTACGATGTTTTTATGTTTTGTCAGTAACAAATATATAATCGTATAAAGTAAAAACTAAAATACATAAGTTTTAAGCCTATATTTTTTTAGCTTATCATATACGTTCTAACCATTCATAACATATTTTTCTGTAAGTCATTTAAACACAGTTGTGTTTAAAACATGCTTAGCATGTTACATACACAAAGGTAACTACACAATTCATTTTACAAGTGTCTACACCATTTTTATAAAAGGGTTCATACAAGTAACACAAGTTACTTACACATCTAATTTTAGTAAATATACAAAATTACATAAGGTAAAAATACTTTACAAAATCATTTTTACCTCATGCATGACATCATTTAGAAAGTTGACTTTTGTGTATTGTCATATCATGATCCTTTCATATCTAGGCCATATCTTGGAAGATCACACTGGATTTTGGAAGATTTGATATCATAAAATCTTTCCAGATCTGGGTTGTCAGTTTAGAACCATCGGATCAGTGAATAGTTTGCCTATAAATAGCAAGCTAATTCTCATTGCTTCTTCACACATTCTTGTATAGTTATACTTACATTCATCTAACATCATTCTAACATTAGTTCTTTGATCATTTCAAAGTTTTCATATTTCTTTTTCGTGATTTTCTAAGCTCTTTGTGGAAGACAAGATCACTAGCTTTTTGCATACAAGACACTTAAGCTTCAAGCTACTTGTTGCTAGTCTTCATTGTCACACCCCGCCAAGGCGAAAACGCGAGGCGTAAACAAGAATGGATATCATAACAACACATGGTGTCTATATAGAGAATACTAAAGTAAAGCAAAGACACAAAGTGTCATAACAATACCCAAAACCTAATGGTGTCTTTATTAATGAGAAAGAGGTCTCGTCAATAAATGACATGCAAAACATAAACCAAACAATTCATGCAAACGCATTTATTCAAACAGAAAGCATAAAGAAACTCCAAGCATCCTACGGTCTCTTTTAGCCACTTCGCTCCTGAAAATGATGCTTAAAACGTCAACATAAAGTTAATCGAGATTCATAGGTTTACGACATACCACATTATCAAAAAATAAACTTTCAATAAACTGATGCAATTACCAAAACAACTCATGACAACAAGTAACAACAACGGGACGGAACGTGCCCATGATTCACAAGCATATCAAAACAATGAGGTAGGCGTACCTCGCCGCTCCACTAATAGTCATAGAAAGGAATACAAATCCCAATTCCAGACTCTTGGTACCGAAGTCACAATATCACAAGGAGTTGATCACCTCCAAGGATCTTACCCACAAAGTAGGCGAAGTCACATCTCATAACACTGGGTAGGAACGTTAACCCCACTCCAAATCTCTCACATAACAACATCAACAAGACAAGACAAGACAAGCAAAACCAAACAATACAAGACAAGCAAAACCAAACAAGATAAGACAAGCATCATTCTCACCCCAAAATAACATGAGAAAAAGGGGCTATGAAACTCACCTTTTCTTAGCTTTCCAAAAGATTCCAACAAAAGCTTCACAAACAACTAGCACAATCTATACAACAAAATAACTCGTGTTACACGCTACTAAGCCAAAAGCTTAAAGCACATGTAACAATCACATGATGGATGTCTAAGGTGTTCTATTATCCACATGGGTCCTAAGAAAATCAAACTTCAAAATAGTTCTAATTCGGATTTGATTGCACACTAAAACGTTTTCACTTAAAAATCATACTTAGACTCCAAATCAGAAGCTATCCTTTAGGGGATTTCTAAAAGACACATAGAACTAAACTCATGTAGAAGGAATAAGCTCAATTAGAATTTTAAGTGGAGGTTTTATACCTCGTAATCTAACCTAAATCTGACCCGTATTTACTAGTTTAACAACTTTTCTTGCAACCAATGTTTGACTAACTTTCCAACCTTAAAAACTTTCGAGGCTGGATGTTCTGAAAACTAGACTCTCTGAGCTACGTTATAGACTCTGGAAACTTGTCAAAATATTTTACCATCATTGAGATAATGACCAAACAACACAGCCCTAATTCTGCCTCAATACAAATCAAACTCTAACGCGAATTAAGTTTAACCAATTACATCCATAAGCATCTAATTAAACCCTAATTATTATAAAATGATTAAACATCATTAATTTACTGATTTTAATGAACCCTAATTCCATCATATTAATTATTACATGAATTAATAATTAGAACATTATAAGAATTTATTAAAACTTACCTAAAAGCTTGAATTCTTCACAAAGCAAAAACCCTAATTTTCTTCTTCCTCTTTCTCTTTGTTCGACCGATCTCAATAGGGGGGAGGGTTAGGGATTTTGTTTTGTATTTATAGGCCACAGTAAGAATCTTAGATAAATCCTAATTAGTATTTGATTCCTATTAAAACTCTTTTTTTCCCTCTTTCCTTTTCTTTTTCCAAACCGGCCGAATCCCTCTCTTTTTATTTTTTTTATTTTTTTAATTAATTAATTTATTACTTATTTATTAATATTACCTTAAGTTTTTATAAAAACCTTAGCTTATTTTCGCATACCTTTTTGCGTAAACGCAATTTACTATACTTTTCAAAAATACTTTTCATTTCACAAATTCACTTTCTATAAATAGAAAGTCCCTCAAAAACTCTCATATTTTATCAAACTTATTTCTTTCATATCCTTACTACTAAAACTTAATCTCATCCTAATATTACTAACACATAAATACGTATGCGTATAATTACTTACACGATAAATCACTAAAACGCTTAAATCACAAAATCATTTCCTTGTCACCAAAAGTGAACGAAATGAACTCCATAATATCCAACGGAAATCCAATCCCAATGAGACGGTCACGCTTAATGAATTGATTATCCAATCTCACATAACCCACATAAACGCATATAAACACATATAATCACACATACCATACATTGCAACAGATCCATAAGTCAACACTAACGGTTTGACTAACCTACTCAAGTCATGGTTGTCACAGTATCCCTTCCTTTAGGAAATCTCGTCCCGAGATTTAACTAGCCGATTCATCACTTCGCTTAACAAACAACTGAGGGTACTTAGACTTCATATAATCTTCGCGTTCCCAAGTAAACTCAGTTCCGCATTTAGAATTCCAACGAACTTTTACAAGCGATATTCTACTACGTTTTAAACTCTTAATTTTACGATCCATAATTTCTATAGGTTCCTCAACAAAACGAAGAGTTTTGTCAACCTTAATCTCGTTCAATGGCACATGCAAACTAGCATCCGCCAAACACTTCTTTAGGTTTGACACATGAAACGTGTCATGCACTCCACTCAATTCCTCAGGCAATCTCAATCGATAAGCTATAGGACCGACTCTTTCAAGAATCTCAAATGGTCCCATATATCTCGGTGCCAATTTACCCTTTTTCCCAAGACGAATTACACCTTTCTAAGGTGACACTTTTAGCATAACCCGATCTCCTACCTCAAACTCTAACAGCTTACGCCTATTATCAGCATAGCTCTTTTAACGATCTCTTTCCACTTTGAGCTTCTCTTTTATCAACACTACTTTATCAGTCGTCTCTTGAACCAACTCAGGCCCAATCAAACTACTTTCACCAATCTCAAACCATAAAACAGGCGACCTACACTTCCTTTCATACAATGCTTCAAACGGAGCACATCTTATGCTTAAATGATAGCTATTATTGTAGGAAAACTCAGCCAATGGTAGATGAACATCCCAACTACCGCCAAAATCAATTACGCATGTTCTAAGCATATCCTCTAAAGTTTGAATCGTACGCTCACTTTGACCATCCGTTTAGGGATGATAAGCCGTACTCATATCTAACCTCGTCCCTAAAACATTTTACACAGTCTGCCAGCATCGCGAAGTAAACCGTCCATCTCTATCTGAAATAATTGACATAGGAACTCCATGTCATGCGACTATTTCGTTGATGTAAATCCTTGCTAATATATCCGTACTATAGTCTTCTCTTATAGCCAGAAAATAAGCTAACTTAGTCAGTCTATCAACTATGACCCAAATCGTGTCATGCCTATTCTTTGACCTAGGTAGCTTAGTGATAAAATCCATAGTGATCTTATCCCACTTCCATTCTGGTATCTCAGGTTGTTGCAATAAGCCCGAAGGCCTTTGGTGCTATGCTTTTACTTTAGAATACGTTAAACACTTACTAACATATGTAGCAATATCTCTCTTCATTCCTGGCCACCAATACATATCTCGTAGATCAAAATACATCTTATCCGCTCCAAGATGTATAGAATACTTAGACTTATGGGCTTCGTCCATAATTGTAATCCTTACATCACCTACCAAAGGAACCCATATACTATCCATAAAGTATAGACTTCCATCATCTCTCTTTTCCATTTGTTGCTCCAATCCATTTAATCGCTCTCTAGGAAAATTCTCTTGCTCAAACGCTTCCTTTTGAGCCGCCAAAATCAACACCTTCATTCCAGATTGAATCCTTATTGCCATAACGTGAACACGTCTAGGCTTCACACATTCTTTCCTACTTAAGGAATCCGCCACCACATTCGCCTAACCAGGATAGTAGCGAATCTCACACTCATACTCACTAAACAGCTCAATCCATCTCCTTTGGAGCATATTCAAACCTCTGATCAATATGTGCTGAAGACCTTATGATCCGTGTATATAACACTCTTCGTGCCATAAAGATAATGTCTCCAAGTCTTAAGCGCGAACACAACCACTCTTAACTCTAAGTCATGTGTAGTGTAATTCTTCTTATGAATCTTTAATTGTCTAGATGCGTAGGCAATTACCTTGTCTCTTTGCATCAACACACATCCCAATCCTTGATTAGACGCATTACAGTAAACTACGAAATCTTCCACTCCATCGGGTAGAGACAAAATTGGCGCATCGCATAAATTATTCTTCAAGGTCTGAAATGCCGCTTCTTGCTCTTCGCCCCACTCATACTTTTGGTTTTTCTGAGTTAACGAGGTGAGAGGTTTAGCAATCTTGGAGAAATTCGCTATAAAACATCGATAATAACCAGCCAGTCCTAGAAACGATCGAACTTCAGATGGTGTAGTAGGGGCCTTCCAGTTCTTCACTACTTCGATCTTACTCGGGTCAACATGAATACCACCTTGAAATCCCACATGACCAAGAAAAAATGTTACCTCTTGTAGAGCCAAAAATTCACAACTTAGAGAATTTCGTGCAACCCTCCTTGGTCAACAACTCCAACATTAATCTTAGATGAACCTCGTGATCCTCCTTTGTCTTTGAATATATCAAGATGTCATCGATGAATACGATAACAAACTGATCCAAATATGGATTACAAACTCGGTTCATTAAATCCATAAAAATAGCTGACGCATTGGTCAATCCAAAAGGCATAACGGTAAACTCAAAATGCCCATACCTTGTTCAGAATGCCGTCTTCGGAATATCATCTTCATGCACTCTAAGCTGGTGATAACCAGATCGAAGATCTATCTTAGAAAAATAACGCGCACCTTGCAATTGATCGAATAAGTCATCAATCCTCGGAAGAGGGTAACGATTCTTCACAGTTAGCTTGTTCAATTCACGATAGTCAATACACATACGCATAGATCCATCCTTCTTCTTCACAAATAACACAGGTGCTCCCCATGGAGAATGACTAGGTCGTATGAAACCCTTGTCTTGCAGCTCCTTCAGTTGTTCAAACAATTCTTGCATTTACAAGGGAGCTAAACGATAGGGAAACTTTGCAACAGGCGTCGCTCCAGGAATTAATTTTATACGAAAATCAATTTGTCGTTACGGTGGTAATCCCTTCAATTCATCTGGGAATGCCTTGACAAACTCTCGGACCATGGAAATATCACTAATTTTAGGTTCATCCACTTTTGCATTCTTTAATGCCTTAGTTGAATCTTCAACATGTTCTCCATGAACTCTCAGTATCTCGCCATCCACTAAGGGAATTTCTACTACTTTCTCGTGACATACTATCATGGCCTTATTATGAGATAACCAATCCATTCTTACTATCACATCAAAACTACCGTGCCCTAAAGGTATCAAATCTATAGTGAATAGGGAAGATCCTAGTTGTAGTTTGCAACCACAGATAATCCTATCAACTTCTACTTTCTTACCATTAGCTATCTCTATCACATAACTAGGATTTGCTATACTAGGTTTTACATTAAGCATAGGTGCAAATTTAGTAGAGATAAAACTAAAATCAGCTCCAGAATCAAACAGAACAGTAGCAAAATGATCGTTTATAAAAAAAGTACCCGTGACAACGCTTGAATCCTTGGCAGCCTCTGCCGCATTCATGTTTGCATTGTACGCTCTTCCTCTAACTTGATTCCCACCACCACGATCATTACGACGCCATCCCAAAGCTAGCTGATTCCCAGATTTTCCAGATTCTTAGTTCAACTTGGGACAAACATATCTAAGGTGATTAGGGTCACCGTACTCATAACATGCTTTTTGGTTAGGCTTCGCATCAATAGCATTCACAGGTGCTGCCGATATCACACGTGAATGGCAATCTCTCGCAAAATGACCGGGCCTCTGGCAATTAAAACATACCCTACAATTAGCCTTCTCATGATGATGTGTACGACATTTAGCACACCAGGGTTGCGAACCAGCATACCCTTCTCTTGATGGAGCTGCCGCCACAAAGTTAGTACCACCTTTTGCCTTCTTTACATCCCTTCTAGATCCACTAGCCTTAGTAGGTTCATCCACACTCTTTCTCTTCTTAGAGCTCTTAGTTAGCGTCCCATTGCTAACAGCTTCATCAGTCAATATCTCAGCCTTTAATATTGCACTTTAAATAGTAGCTGGTTGAGTTGCCTTGAGCATTCCTCGAATCTTGGGTGCCAATCCAACCATATACCTCTTAATCCTTGTAGACTTAGGTGTAACCAAATGGGGAACCAATTTGGCTAACTCATGGAATCGATCCGTGTATCCAGCATGATTAGCTCCAATCATCTTGTAATACAAGAACTCATTCTCTAGCATTTCCATCTCATTACTCCGGCAAAACGCTTCCACCAATAATTCCTTGAAATCATTACAAGACATAGCATTTGCCGCTTCTCTGCCTCTTGCTTGGACTTGAGTATTCCACCAAGTCAAAGCTTTGTTTACCAATGAACTAGAGACATACTTTACCTTTTGGTTCTCCGCACAACCACTATTATCAATCACAGTTTCCATCTTCTCTATCCAACGCGTAAGTTCAACTACACCACCCTTCCCATCATACTCCTTTGGGTTACAAGACATAAAAGACTTGTAAGTATACCTATTATTACCATTTCCACCATTGCCACCATTGGCACCATTACCATTACCACTGTTCGCATTAGCATTGAAACTAGCAGTCACTTAATTAACTATCTCAGGTAAGAGGTTTTGCAGTTGTTGCGCAAGAAGAGTCGTAATGTCAGGAGGGTTTCCATCCTCACCAGTAGCACGACGTGGAGGCATTTTCTGAAATAGAAGGATACGTCTACGTTAGGCGACACCCTACAGACTTCTACCCCATACATACACGTACAATCATAACACTAACAATCACCTTAATTCAATCCATGCAATCATACTTGCAAGTCCACTTGTGTTGTGGCGCATGTATAATTATGTTGGCCACCATAATTATAGATGCCCCCTTCCACGCATGTACTTACTCCTATGAAAACACTTCATGCACATAATCTAACACATTGCACATATGATCATCACACAAAATCATACAATAGAAGGAATAATCCTAAATGCTTAAGCCTTATTATTAAAATACTTGAATAATATTCGACACCAAAATAACATCTCGAACAATGGCTTCAAACACCTACTAAAACAAAACGAATGACAAGGACGAACATGACACAAACAAAAGACAATACTAAACAACGGCTCAAGCTTCACTCCTTCAGTGATCTTCCAACTCAACCGGTGTGGGGACGATTACTTGCAATAGATTTACTATCTAAGTCGGCTTCTTCTTCCTCACTCAACCATCTATTATGGTTTCCCTTAGGTAGAGGTATCCTATGGGGTGCAAACCTATTCTTAGCATACACTTGCTCATTTTCCATTAGATCTAAAAATCCATATAAGTTATAAGGATTAGGTTTCTTCTCTTCTTCTTCTTCAATGAATTGAGGAAATCGTCCTTCAAAGCGGGTAACAGTACCATCTTTAGCGATTACCTTAGTCGCATACCCCTCAACTTCCTTACCAAAAGTCTTAACCAAAGTCAACTCTTCCTCGATTCTATATGAACGCATAAAAGAAGGGATTCGGATTCTGCGGTTATTCCGCTTCATCCTACCCATTCTCCTACAACCAGTTACAACCGCAATGTTCCAACGGTAATGCTGACGCCTAGGGGGAGACATACTACAATAGACAACATAACATAGGCTGTATCAGGATACGGATCGCAAAATAACGAAAGAAAACTCAACTTATATATATAATATATAATATATATATAGTATAATGTACTTCATGGAATTTAGGGAAAATAAGCATAATAGGTATATACTTACATATAAGCCCTAAATGCATCTATATGAGGGACCCTTAAGCTATAGTCTAGGCTCAACCACCTAGTTCTCTATAACCAATGGCTCTGATACCAATCTGTCACACCCCGCCAAGGCGGAAACGCGAGGCGTAAACAAGAATGGATATCATCACAACACATGGTGTCTATATAGAGAATACTAAAATGAAAACTAAAGTAAAGCAAAGACACAAAGTGTCATAACAATACCCAAAACCTAATGGTGTCTTTATTAATGAGAAAGAAGTCTCGTCAATAAATGACATGCAAAACATAATCCAAACAATTCATGCAAACGCATTTATTCAAACAGAAAGCACAAAGAAACTCCAAGCATCCTACGGTCTCTTCTAGCCACTTCGCTCTATCTTAGCACCATTAAGCTCACCTAAAAATGATGCTTAAAACGTCAACATAAAGTTGAGCGAGATTCATAGGTTTACGACATACCACATTATCAAAAATAACTTTCAACAAACTGATGCAATTACCAAAACAACTCATGACAACAAGTAACAACAACGGGACGGAACGTGCCCACGATCCACAATCATACCAAAACAATGAGGTAGGCGTACCTCGCCGCTCCACTAATAGTCATAGAAAGGAATACAAATCCCAATTCCAGACTCTTGGTACCGAAGTCACAATATCACAAGGAGTTGATCACCTCTAAGGATCTTACCCACAAAGTAGGCGAAGTCACATCTCATAACACTGGGTAGGAATGTTACCCCCGCTCCAAATCTCACAACATAACAACATCAACAAGACAAGACAAGACAAGCAAAACAAAACAAGACAAGACAAGCATCACTCTCACCCTAAAATATCATGAGAAAAAAAGGGCTATGAAACTCACATTTGCTTAGCTTTCCAAAAGATTCCAACAAAAGCTTCACAAACAACTAGCACAATCTATACAATAAAATAACTCGTGTTACACGCTACCAAGCCAAAAGCTTAAGGCACATGTAACAATCATATGATGGATGTCTAAGGTGTTCTATTAACCCCATGGGTCACCCCGACACCATACCCAACTTTAACTACTTTGATAACAAGTTTCACTAGTTAGTCACAACTTGTTCAAAACTGCAGAATTTTAACGTGACTTATCGTACTCAAAACCTCTACTTACTGACCTCCATAATTCATACCAAAAATCACCTATGTTCATATATGAGTATACTAACTACCTCATGATTCCCAAGAGCCATTTACATGCACAAGTACTCCTAAGAAAATCAAACTTCAAAACATTCCTAATTCGGATCTGGGGGATTTCTAATAGACACATACTTAGACTCCAAATCAGAAGCTCTCATTTGGGGGATTTCTAATAGACACATAGAACTAAACTCCTATATAAGGGCTAAGCTCAATTTGAATTTTATGTGGGGGTTTTATACCTCGTAATCTGACCTGTATTTACTGGTTTAACAACTTTTCTTGCAACCAACGTTTGACTGACTTCCAGATATTAAAAACTTTCGAGGCCGGATGTTCTGAAAACTAGACTCTCTGAGATACGTTATAGACACCGGAAACTTGACAAAAGCTTTTACCATCATTGAGATAATGACCGAACAACACAGCCCTAATTCTGCTTTAATCAAGACCAACCTCTAACGCGAATTAAGTTTAACTAATTACATCCATAAGCATCTAATTAAACCCTAATCATTATAACATGATTAAACATCATTAATTTACTGATTTTAATAAACCCTAATTCCATCATATTAATTATTACATGAATTAATAATTAGAACATAATAAGAATTAATTAAAACTTACCTAGAAGCTTGAATTCTTCACAAAGCAAAAACCCTAAATTTTTTTCCTTCGTTTTCTCTCTTGTTCGACCGGTTTACATAGGGGGGAGGGTTTGGGATTTTGTTTTGTATTTATAGGCCACATATTGAGTTCTAGATAATCCCTAATTAGTATTAGATATCAACTAGGTTTCCTTTTTCTTTTCTTTTTCCCTTATCCGGCCGATTCCCTCTCTTTTTCTTTTATTTTTTATTTTTTTATTATTTAATTAATTACTTAATTATTAATATTACTTTAAGTTTTTATAAAAACCTTAGCTTATTTGCGCATACCTTTTTGCGTAAACGCAATTTACTATACTTTTCCAAAAATACTTTTCATTTCACAAATTCACTTTCTATAAATAGAAAGTCCCTCAAAAACTCTCATATTTTATCAAACTCATTTCTTTCATATCCTTACTACTAAAACTTAATCTCATCCTAATATTACTAACACATAAATACGTATACGTATAATTACTTACACGATAAATCACTAAAACGCTTAAATCACAAAATCATTTCCTTGTCACCAAAAGTGAACGAAATGAACTCCACAATATCCAACGGAAATCCAATCCCAATGAGACGGTCACGCTCAATGAATTGATTATCCAATCTCACATAACCCACATAAACGCATATAAACACATATAATCACACATACCATACATTGCAACAGATCCATAAGTCAACACTAACGGTTTGACTAACCTGCTCAAGTCATGGTTGTCACAGTATCCCCTCCTTTAGGAAATCTCGTCCTGAGATTTAACTAGCCGATTCATCAGTTCGCTCAACGAACAACTTAGGGTACTTAGACTTCATATAATCTTCGCGTTCCCAAGTAAACTCAGGTCCACGCTTAGAATTCCAACGAACTTTCACAAGCGATATTCTACTACGTTTTAAACTCTTAATTTCACGGTCCATAATTTCTACAGGTTCTTCAACAAAACGAAGAGTTTTGTCAACCTTAATCTCGTCCAATGGCACATGCAAACTAGCATCCGCCAAACACTTCTTTAGGTTTGACACATGAAACGTGTCATGTACTCCACTCAATTCCTCAGGCAATCTCAATCGATAAGCTACAGGACCGACTCTTTCAAGAATCTCAAATGGCCCTACATACCTTGGTGCCAACTTACCCTTTTTCCCAAAGCGAATTACACCTTTCCAAGGCGACACTTTTAACATAACCCGATCTCCTACTTCAAACTCTAACGGTTTGCGTCTATTATCAGCATAGCTCTTTTGACGATCTCTTGCCGCTTTGAGCTTCTCTTTTATCAATACCACTTTATCAGTCGTCTCTTGAACCAACTCAGGTCCAATCAAACTACTTTCACCAATCTCAGCCCATAAAACAGGCGACCTACACTTCCTTCCATACAATGCTTCAAACGGAGCACATCTTATGCTTGAATGATAGCTATTATTGTAGGAAAACTCAGCTAACGGTAGATGAACATCCCAGCTACCACCGAAATCAATTACACATGCTCTAAGCATATCCTCTAGAGTCTGAATCGTACGCTCACTTTGACCATCCGTTTGGGGATGATAAGCCGTACTCATATCCAACCTCGTCCCTAAAGCCTTTTGTACAGTCTGCCAGCATCGCGAAGTAAACCGTCCATCCCTATCTGAAATAATCGACACAGGAACTCCATGTCGAGCGACTATTTCGTCGATGTAAATCCTTGCTAATCTTTCCGTACTATAGTCTTCTCTTATAGCCAGAAAATGAGCCGACTTAGTCAGTCTATCGACTATGACCCAAATCGTGTCATGCCCATTCTTTGACCTAGGCAGCTTAGTGATAAAATCCATAGTGATCTTATCCCACTTCCATTCTGGTATTTCAGGTTGTTGCAATAAGCCCGAAGGCCTTTGGTGCTCTGCCTTTACTTTGGAACACGTTAAACACTTACTAACATATGTAGCAATGTCTCTCTTCATTCCTGGCCACCAATACATATCTCGTAGATCATAATACATCTTATCCGCTCCAGGATGTACAGAATACTTAGACTTATGGGCTTCGTCCATGATTGTAATCCTTACATCACCTACCAAAGGAACCCATATACGATCCAAAAAGTATAGACTTCCATCATCTCTCTTTTCCATTTGTTGCTCCAACCCATTTAATCGCTCGCTAGGCAAATTCTCTTGCTCAAACGCTTCCTTTTGAGCCGCCAAAATCAACACCTTCATTCCAGATTGAATCGTCATTGCCATAGCGCGAACACGTCTAGGCTTCACACGTTCTTTCCTACTTAAGGCATCCGCCACCACATTCGCCTTACCAGGATGGTAGCGAATCTCACACTCATAGTCACTAAACAGCTCAATCCATCTCCTTTGACGCATATTCAAATCCTTCTGATCAAATATGTGCTGAAGACTCTTATGATCCGTGTATATAACACTCTTCGTGCCATAAAGATAATGTCTCCAGGTCTTAAGCGCAAACACAACCGCTCCTAACTCCAAGTCATGTGTAGTGTAATTCTTCTCATGAATCTTCAATTGTCTAGATGCATAGGCAATTACCTTGTCTCTTTGCATCAACACACATCCCAATCCTTGATTAGACGCATCACAGTAAACTACGAAATCTTCCACTCCATCGGGTAGAGACAAAACTGGCGCATCGCATAAATTATTCTTCAAGGTCTGAAATGCCGCTTCTTGCTCTTCGCCCCACTCATACTTTTGGTTTTTCTGAGTTAACGAGGTGAGAGGTTTGGCAATCTTGGAGAAATTCGCGATAAAACGTCGATAATAACCAGCCAGCCCTAGAAACGATCTAACTTCAGATGGTGTAGTAGGGGCCTTCCAGTTCTTCACTGCTTCGATCTTACTCGGGTCAACATGAATACCACTTTGATTCACCACGTGACCAAGAAAATGCACCTCTTGTAGCCAAAATTCACACTTAGAGAATTTTGCGTACAACTTCTCCTTTGTCAACAACTCCAACATTAATCTTAGATGAACCTTGTGATCCTCCTTCGTCTTTGAATATATCAAGATGTCATCGATGAATACGATAACAAACTTATCCAAATATGGTTTACAAACTCGGTTCATCAAATCCATAAAAATAGATGGCGCATTGGTCAATCCGAAAGGCATAACGGTAAACTCAAAATGCCCATACCTTGTTCGGAATGCCGTCTTCAGAATATTATCTTCATGCACTCTAAGCTGGTGATAACCAGATCGAAGATCTATCTTAGAAAAATAACGCGCACCTTGCAATTGATCGAATAAGTCGTCAATCCTCAGAAGAGGGTAACGATTCTTCATGGTTATCCTGTTCAATTCATGATAGTCAATACACATACGCATAGATCCATCCTTCTTCTTTACGAATAGCGAACGTGCTCCCCATGGAGAATGACTAGGTCATATGAAAATCACCTATGTTAATTTATGAGTATATTAACTACCTCATGATTCTCAAGAGTCATTTACATGCACAAGTACTCCTAAGAAAATCAAACTTCAAAACAGTCCCAATTCGCATCTGTTTGCACACTAAAACGTTTGGACATAAAAATCATACTTAGCCTCCAAATAAGAAGATCTCCTTTGGAGGATTTCTAATAGACACATAGAAATAAACTCTTGTAGAAGGGCTAAGCTAAATTCGAATTTTAAGTGGGGGTTTTATAACTCGTAATCTGACCTAAATCTGACCCATATTTACTGCTTTGACAACTTTTCTAGCAACCAACGTTTGACTGACTTCCCGACTTAAAAAACCTTCGAGGCTGGATGTTCTAGAAACTAGAATCTCCGAGCTACATCATAGGCATCGGAAACTTGACAAAATCTATTACCATCATTAAGATATCAGCCAAACAACACAGCCCTAAATTCTGCCCCATTCTAAATCAAATTCTAACGCGATCTAAACCCTAATGAATACACCCATATGATCCTAATTAAACCCTAATCATTATAACATGTTTATTATATCATTAATTATAGATGTTATGAAACCCTAATTATCCACCATATTAATTATTACATGATTAAAGATTAATAACTAACAAGGATTAATTAAAACTTACCTTAGAGCTTGATTTCTTCACAAAAGCAAAACCCTAATTTTTTCCTCTTTTTTTCTTCTTTGATCGATCGAACTCACAAGGGGGGGAGGGTTTAGGATTTTATTTTGTATTTATAGGCCCCCAATTAATTATAGATAAAATCTAATTAGAGTTTGTTTCCTTTTAAAACTCCCTTTTTTTCTTTTCTTTCCCTTATCCGGCCGAATGACATCTTTTCCTTTTTTTATTTTTTTTATTTATTATTTAATGACTTAATTATTAACATTACCTTAAGTTTTTATAAAAAACTAAGCGTATTTGCGCATACCTTTTTGCGTAAACGCAATTTACTAGACTTTTAAAAATAATTAACTTTTCATTTTTATTAAACCTAACATTCCAAAAATAGAAATTTCATTTCTTTCATATCCTTACCACTAAAACCCGCCACAAAGTTAGTAAACCTAACCGAAATCCTTTGCCTTCTTAACAATCCTTCCAGATTCCACCAACCTTAGCAGGTTCATGCCCACACACTCCTCTTCTTAGAGCCCTTATGTACAGTTCCATTACTAACACGAAAGCCTTCAACAGCAATATCCCATCCCAGCCTTCGGTATTGGCAATCTATGAATAGTACGCTGGAGTTGAGTAATATTGCCTGTAGCTAATGTTGAATTATCCTCTAATCTCAGGCGCCAATCCAGCCATATACCTCTTAATCCTTGCAGACTCAGGTGTAACCAAATGGGGAACCAATTTGGCTAACTCATGGAATCGATCCGTGTATCCAGCATGATTAGCTCCAATCATCTTGTGATTCCAGAACTCATTCTCTAGCCTTTCCACTCCATTTACTCGGGCAAAACTCTATCCCCAATGAATGTGTTTGAAAGCATTCCAAGACATAACATTTTCCCCCCCCCCCCCCCCCGCCTTCTCTCTACCTCTTGCTGGACCTGATAATTCCACAAGACAAAGCTTTCGTTTACGCAATGAACTAGCGACATCTCAACTTTGGTTCTCGCGCACAACCACTATTAATCAATCATAGTTTCCATCTTCTCTAACCAACCGCGTAAGTACACTGCACCACCCTTCCCATGCATACTCCTTTAGGGTTAAAAGACATAAAAGACTTGTAGAGTACATCCCATTTTACCATTTCTAATTCTATTCTAAACCACTTCCCACATTGGCACCATTACCATCACCAGTGTTTCGCATTAGCATTGACAATAGCCGTCAATGATTAACTATTTCAGTAAGAGTTTTGGCAGTTGCTGCGCAAGATATGAGTCGCAATGTCAGGAGGGTTTCATCTCACACAGTAGCATGACGTGGAGGCATTTTCTGGAAAATAGAAGGATACGTCCTAACGTAGGCGACACCCTTTAGGACGATCTACCACGCATACATATAACGTACGAATTCATAACTACCAACAATCACCTAAACTTAATCCATGCTTCATACATGCAAGTCCACATTGTGTTAGTGGTGCATGTAATAATTATAGTTGGCCACCAAATTATAGATGCCACCCTTCCACGCATGTACTTCACTCCTAAGAAAACACTTCATGCACACCATCTAACCACAGTTTACACATAGGATCATCACAAAACAATATAATACAATAGGAGGAAATAATCCTTAATGCTATAAAGCTTATTATTAAAATACTTGATAATATTCCGACAAGCCAAAATAACATCTCGGAACCATGGCTTCCACTCCTACTAAAACAAAACGAATACAAGACCGAACATGACACAAACAAAAGACGATACTAAACAATGGCTCAAGCTTAAACACCTTTCATTGATCTTCCAACTCAACCGGTGTGGGGACGATTACTTGCAGTAGATTCACTATCTGAGTCGGCTTCTTCTTCCTCACTCAGCCATCCATTGTGGTTTCCCTCAGGCTGAGGTATCCTATGGGGTGCAAACCCATTCTTAGCATACACTTGCTCATTTTCCATGAGATCCACAAATCCATATAAGTTATAAGGCTTAGGTTTCTTCTCTTCTTCTTCTTCAATGAAGATATTTAGCTTTGTACAGGAAAAAATCTAAGCGACGTTGTGAGGCTTCTCCGCCAGACAAGAAGATTGTCGACTAATGTTTACGAACACTCGAGTTAGCTACTCAGGGAGTGAAGTAGGGCAATGAAGGTGTCCTTGTAGCCAAACCACTATAAATACTTGTGTGACAGTTCTATCTCATCCTACTTTACCTTTACTTTACTTACTTTTATTATTTATTTGATAGCATATATTAGTTTACAAATCAATATCATCAACCTTCACATAAACTTGATCTATATATGTATTTGAAATGTAAATTTAAATTGGCAAAACTATTCTACCCTCCTTTCTAGTATTCTATAATTGGTATAAAGACCAGGTTATTAAAGCTTTTTAAAATATACTGTATTTTAAAATCTTAAAAATCGATCAAATGGATTTTGTAAACTATAAAGAAGGGCAATCTATGCAAAGACCACCACTCTTTGAAGTTAATGGTTTTATTTATTGGAAAAATAGATTTGAAACATATGTGAAGTCTAATGATATTGATCTTTGGCACATTATTGTTGACGGTGATTACAAACCCACTTTTAAAAACACTAATACCAGTAGAGATGAAAGTGTTCCTTATGAAAGACAAAGTGATGAACATTAAAAAATGCTTTCTAAAAATAATGAGGCTAAAATGGTTTTATATAATGTGTTGCCTAAAAAGGAGTACGAAAGAGTTTTTATGCATAAAATGGCTAAAGATATTTGGAACTCTTTAATAATCACCAATCAAGGTAACAAACAAGTCAAAGACATTAAAAATGATTTGTTTGTTCAACAATATGAACACTTTTTAATTTTCGATGATGAAAGTATTAATTGTGCATTTGCTATATTTAATACTATAATTACATCTCTAAAAGCACTTGACGAATCCTTTTCAAGTTGAATTATGTTAGGAATTATCTAAGGTCACTTCCAACTAAATGGCGACCGAAGGTAATGACCATTGAAAAGTCAAAAGATTTGTCGACACTTCATCTCGAAGAGCTTATTGGTAACTTAAAAGTCTATGAATTTGTGCTTGAAAAGATTCTGAGGCATCCAAAAACAAGAAAGAAAAATACAAATCACTAGCTCTAGAAGCCAAGAAGGATTCAAGTGACGAAGAAACCTCCTCTTCGGATAGTGAAGATGAAGAGTACACTATGGCAGTAAGGGACATTAAGAAGTTCTTTAAAAGAAGAGGGAAATTTGTTCGACAACCACATGATGACAAAAAGGCCTTCCGAAAAGTAAAGGAAGATAAAAAGGGGAAGGTTGATCGAAAGTGTTTCAAGTGTGGTGATCCGAATCACATTATAAGTGATTGTCCCAAACACTTCTACAATGACCAAAAGGCATTTGTTGGAGGTTCGTGGATCGATAGTGATGAAGATGTAGATCTCAAAAAGGATGAGATATGTCTCATGGCACACAAATCAAACGAGGTACATTCCGACTCCCTTTATTATAGTAGTTCCTGCTTAGATGATGAAACCTTGCAAAATGAATATAACAAATTATGCAAATTTAGTCTTAAGGTTATTAACAAAAACAAGCACTTAAAAACTAAAAATAAACTCATAGATAATGAGATCTACAAACTAAAAGAGAGGTTGAAAAGGCTAGAGAAAAATTAGGCACTTGAAGTAGAATGTAAGGCATGTTTACACTTACGTACGAAAAATGACTCACTGGCTTCTAAACTTGCCAAGTTCAAAAATAGTAGCCATTACAATGCTTGAAAATCAAATATCACCTAATAACATAAGAGGTCTAGGATTTATAGAATGTAAAGCTTTGACTAGCAAGGTTAAATACGTAAAAACTGTTGAAAAAGTTAATAAAAGGCTTTTTGATTTGTCGGATCCCGCGGATCCCTTTAGAAGGGATCTGGCTAGCACAATCAAAGGGATCCGGGCATCCGATTCGGTAGATATTAAATTAAATTCTCCTATACCATCTTGAGCCAACTTTGTTTGTATAACCAAGAAAACCTCACCTAATACTACTGCAGAAAATATTAAACAACCACCGGCTTTTAAACATGGTTAAGGACTTACAAAAAATAAAATACAACCAAGACCAAAAACACCACTTAAGAGACAAAACATCGTTTATCCTAAAAGCAACTACAACCAAGTAAATTTGGAACTATCATCCATATAACGGATATCAAATTCAACCTCCCAATTTGTTCCTTAGGGATTGATAATCAACTTTTTGAGGTTAATTATATCAAATATATTGTATAGTATTACCGGAAGTATCGGTCTCTCGCTTTGTTATCCACAAAGTTCGAAACCGGACCCGGGTCGTTTTGTCCCGACGAGGCGTGAAATTGACGGTTACGTTATTGGTTTGACTTTTGGATGCTTGAATAATCAAAGATATAATGAGTTTTCTAAATCTACGGAAAATTAATGGAAATTTAAACTAAGAAAAACTTAAATCTACGGGAAAAACATAAATAGGCTCGGGAATTTAAACTTAAAACTACGGGAAAGCATAAAAAGGGCATAAAAGGAAATCCTAAGGCTACGGGAACATAAAAATTAAGGCAATTAAACTTAAAACACAAAAACGATAACGGAAATTAAAAATGAACGCGACTAAAAACCTAATTTATCGAATTTTAATCCTAAAGTGAAATTTTTACTTTTAATAAGTCCTAAGTGACTAAAAAGTAAGAATAAAAAAAACTAGACCAAAAACGGGGGTGGTTAAAGTGAAAAACGCGAAGAAAATAAGAACGGGATCGAATCCCGTTCTTTAAAAACCAAAATTTTGCAAAAATGACCCTACAAAAGTAAAACTATTTTTCCTAGGTCCTAAACGACAAAAGAAAATTTTAAAAAAAAGATTTATATTTTTTTGACTTTTAATTTATTTATTATGAATTAATTAAGATTTTAATCTAAATAAATTATAAAAAATACTAAATGATTTTATAAAAATCTAAAAAAAATACAAAAAGTAGCTAAAGTAGTGGGGAATCTATGAAAAATAAGCTGGTACAAACAGCTTATCACAATAAGCTGTTAAAATTCGAAAACAGCTTATAAGCTTATTGGGGTAAAGAGCCTTTAACAAATAAATGTTGCACACCTCTACCGGATGAGCTATTGAAGCACAATGGTAGAGGAGTGTGTGGTTAAGGCGTGTGATAAGGGGGAGGTCATGGGTTCAAGTCCCATGACTGTCCCTTTTTTAAAAACATTTTTTTTTCAAATTTTTTTTAAAACTTAAAAAGCACACAAAAACTAGCAACTTTAAAAAAGATACTTTTTTAGAAACTTAAAAATAAGCTGGGAAATAAGCAACAAAAAGTGGGCAGTTAAATATGCTATATTTCACTAAGGCAAAAAGCAAACTGTTGCACAAATTAATGGACAAATAAGCAAACATAAGTAAGAAATAAGCAAAAATAAGTTAATGACTAATCCTAAGTAGCAAATGTGAGAAGGCATAAGCACAAAGATAAGTAGAAAAAGACAGAATAAGCAATTGAGGCAGACTTAACTTTTACTACACTAAGAACCTAACTGAGCTAGACTAAGGGCTTATCTAGGGAAATTAAGCTAAGGCCAAACGGAATAAACTAAAATAGAAGGGGGCCCTAACCTAATAAGCAAATCTACCCTAAAATAAGCACAAAAGATAAAGGAAATAAGCAGAAAAACCAAAAAATAAGCTAGGTTGTTGGCTAGTTTAAAGGCACATAAGCTAGTGAAAACACAAAATAAGCTAACACATGTAATCCCCTACTCCTAATAAGCTAGTAGCAACTAAAATAAGAAAATCCATTAAGCTAGAACAAACCAGAAATGACAGAATAACAGTGGGGCTTTTAAACTTAAGATTTTTTTAGCTACAATTGCAAATAAGCTCAATAAGCTCTACCCTAAGTGAACTAAGCTAAAAGGCATTAAGACTAACCTAGAAAGCAAAACTAAACCTAAATTAAGTAAATGCAAATAGGCAAGAAGCTTAAATCAGCAAATGAGCTTATTGCTCAATACTGCCAAACCAACAGCCTAAGGGGCATTCTTTGGGCTTATTTTTAAGCCCCTAGAATGATCCTTATGGCTTAAGGGCTTATATGCCCTTAAAGCTTATCCACCTAGCTACAATAATCTACAAAGAACAAGGAGTTTGAAATAAGCTACACTATGAAAAAGGCTAGAGAAAAAACTGTTTTACATCAGCATATGCTGAGTTTTTTTTATTTTTATGAAAGACAAAAGTAGCTTTTGCAGGCCTAAACATAAGCTAGTAAAAGATTTTGAAAACAAAAAAAATAAGCTGAAACAGAAGAAGTTTAACAACCAAAGAGCTTATGCTCTTAAGCTTAGATTCTAAAAACAACTTTAAATAATCTAAATTGAGTTTGAAAAATTGAACTTTTTACTTGAAAGGAGACTTGATAACTATAACAGAATTTTGACAGAAACACAATAGCAAACCTATATAACCTTGTTTCTACTTCCTTTTGAGACTCAAACATGCATGATAACAACAAAATAAAACCACATTCAAAGATCTAATCAATGAGCTAAGAAAAACACACCTAGCATATCACAAATCACACCTAAGCTGCTCTGAATCATAAACTTGATTCCTGTGCTATAACAACTAAAAGAAACAGCTTAAGGATCCAAGATTAAACTTGTTAAATCTGGTTTAAAGACCAAAAACAGATTTGAACCCATTTTGACCCACTTTGATGCCTTGACCCAAACACCCCTTAAAAAGGGTTTTAGCATAATTTAAACTTAAACTTTTTATAACCAGATTAGCAATAGGACACATGAACATAAACGAATAAGTTTCATCAAGAATTAAGAACTAAAATAAGCTAGAACACAGGAGTAGCATTTAGAGAGTTTAGAAGACAATTTTTGCAATAAACTTAAATTTTCATAAACAAAGTAAAGGTTTTACAAGACTGAAAAGTTAAATGACAGAACTAAAGTACATAAAGCTTAAAAACATAAAAACTAAGCTAAACTAATACTACCCTAGTTACTCTCTATCTTCTGTCTTCATCTTCTTTTTATAAGCAGTGTCTTCAAGCCTTTGTGTGCTTGTTGTGTTTGTTTGGTGAGAGGCTAAAAAGCTCAATCTAGACCCTTTAATTACCTTGGCGCCCAAACCAATTGATCCTAGCCCTCAATCTTGATCACCCAATGGGCACCTCTAGGATTGCCAGCCTGTTTTTTGGTTCGTTATGAAGTGGGGTAAGGTGATGAGGTGGGGTAGTGTTTTTGTTTGCTAGTTGCAGGCTACATGTAAGGGAGAAGATGTACAATGGGTTTGATGTTGTTGGCGGGAAAAAAAAGGGTTTTGGGTTTAACTGGGTGAACAGGGGTGAAGTTTGGGGAATGGGCAACTTAAGCCCCTTAAGGTGTACTTTAGAATTGCAATCATCGTCCTTGTTTTGTTCGTAATTGGTCCTTGAGGTTGGGTTGTAATTGCACCGTTAGTCCTTTAGGACTAACGGTGTTAGGGGTTTTAAAGGGTATGGGTTAACGACTTTTAAGGGTGTTATGGTTTGGGCCAGTTATATGTTTGGGGCTGTTTGGTTTTTTACAAATGGTCTTGGGCTTTTTAAATTTGTATAAGGCTTATAAGACTTTTATATAAAAGCTTAATGGGCTGTCCCGGCCCATTGAATGGGTCCGGGTTGGCCCATTAACTTTTTCTTCGGTTTTGGCTCAGTCTTTTACTTCTCGGGTTTGACTTTGACTTTTGTTGATTTTGACTTTGTCTTTTTCACACTCTTTCCGTTTCGTTCTTGGTTTTGTGGGGTTTGGCTTTGTTTTTGTCCTTTAGTGAATATCCGATACCTGCACAGTACAAACACAAAAACAAGCATATTTATGGCATTTTATGTTCGTTTTTGGTCGTTTAAGTCCGATTTTAATAGTGAAAAGTATGTTTAATTAAACGCATACCAAAATCCCCCATACTAAGACATTGTCGTGTCCTCACGCAATGCTATGAAGTAAGCACTTAGAAAACTAAGAATCTCGATCCCCCTCGACTAATTACCTCAAAAAGTAGCTAAGTGTTCATCGAGGGGAATTAAAGAAATCAATAGCTTCGACAAGCCCCGTTTTTACCATTTTTAAATGTATACACTTATTCCTGATATTTTTGTATTTTTCCTTTTTCTCATTTTTTTTGTACTTTTCTTCTTAAGCAACTAACTTATTTGACTTTCGTTATTTTCATAACTGTTAGGGATCATAGAACAAGATGCATTTCGATCCGAGAATGCCCCAAGAAGGATAAATTCATCGTTCCCGACTTTTCACTTGCTCCAAACAAGCTTAAAACAAAATCACCGCTAATTGTGAGTTAAGATGCTAACACTACTCATATTTGCAACTTGTGAACTTTTCACTCCCGACAATTATTATATCTTAGGTGTATGCCGAGAATGAATGAGTTTGAAGGCGAAAATCATCTCATGGAGCGACTTTCGTCTCGGCACATCCCAACCTGTGCGGTTAAGTGACTTAGGCTTTTGACACCCACAACAGAGACTAGTAACGCGGACTCACGGACCTTAGGTTTTAAAAACTCTCAGGTTTCCCGTATATACATAGCTTATAAAATATGAATACCTAAGTTCAAAATCATATTTGAATTTAAACAAAAATAGATCTACATTATTAATCACAAACCTTAATATTAACAATTGATGCAATAGTACCCCGTCGTCCTTTTAGAAGGCTTGCAACATCGGTACTGTGAACCGGCAAGATGCCGCAAACTCTTTTATCAGCCTCACGGATTATTATTCTTAACTATGGCTTTCTTTTGAAGTCCGTAACATCGGTTTGTGAGCCGGCAAGATACGAACATACTTTTATCAGCCCACAGTTTATATATATTTTTTTCATTTTTCATCATCATATTTTTTTTATAAATGATATAGGGAAGACCTCTTTTTGAAAAATTCAAGTATAAATTCGAACTAAGGCTAAAGTTTTTGCTATATAATAATAAAAATTATTGATCTCAGTTAATCTCCAGAAAAAGCAACGTATATTTAAATCAGTTAAGAGCTTATGGGAGAAAAAGCAACAAATTACACACATGAGCTCTTAAGATTTCCAAATAATCATTGTTTAGCATCCCACTCATAATTAACTCTATCATTTTTCGTTCTTTCGCGAATATTCGCGAACGTTAGTCTAATAAAATGTTAATGAACAGCTATAGCTCAAACACGCTCGATCGAGTCAAAATTATTTCTTATTCTACCCAGCATGAAAGTCAAAATTGTGACAAAACACTTATTTTATTTTTGAAAAATTTTAAAATTTTTCATTTTTTTGAAATTTTGGTGGTAAAAACGGGATTACGTGAAACAACGATTGCATGTGCACAAAACAAATCGAAGATCCCCATACTAGAATGAAACATTATCCTCAATGTTTTAAGAAGGGTCTCTACGTAAATCCTAAGCCGTTTATGAATTATGCTAAAGATAAACGTTAGTCGATAAGATTAGGATATCGGATTCCCAAAATGAAGCTGAGGATGTGAAGCTCTTGTGATCGAAGGACAAAAACCGCGAGCACGAGAGGCTTCAAAAATCCAGGACATCCTGGACAATACAACACAAAACACAAAACACGGAAAAGGAAAGAGGCAAGTCTTCTAACAACAAAAAAACTTATTCATTACTACATAATATAACTACGGATAAGCATGGGGTGCCTCCCACAAAGTGCTTGTTTAAGGTCACTTAGCTTGACCCAATCCTCCCATACTTGAGCTTGTCAAGGGGGATAGAAATGGGGATGACGAACACCCAAATTAGGAGTGTTGTCTCCATGAATCACTTCGGCTATTTCAGGATAAAGCTGGAAAGCTATCACGCCGATGTGATGAGAAGAGGAGATTTCTCCTTAGAAGCAATAACAACCTGTGATTGAAAACTTTGGTCTTCATTTTCCGGATGAAAATGTCAGTAAAGTATCAATCACGGGAGAAAGAGTAGAACGAAATCTCGTAGCTTCGACTTCAATGCATATCCCTGGATCATAAATCTTGTTACTATCTTCGGAAGGAGAAGAAACATCAATATCAGATCTGAGATCATTAAGAGAAGGAATGATTTGAGAATCAATTGAAGGCGGATGGTGGGCAAAATATTAGGCACATCAACGGGGATGTCTTCCACCACATCAATGGTTGAATCTCCCGAATCGGGATAATCAACATGAAATGATTCGAACTCGGGACGGGAGGAAATAATTATCGACATCTTCGAGGTCTAAATCATCACTTTCACAATACCCTGTGGTAATTGATACACCTTGTCATCCGTCCCTAAACCCCTCACATTTAAAGAAATAATTTTCAACATTAAAAGATACACAATGACAAAAAAATACCAACCCCTTGAAGTTATTGTCCCTTACTTGGGACCTAAACATCTTCTCCTTCTTCTGGGCAAACGAAACCAATCTTTTGACCAATCTCGCGTATGCGGTTCAAATCGTTAGAACTAATATCTTGATACGAATATCTTAAACCCCTTAACTGCAAACACGATCACCAACCTAAACTGCAAAAACCCCTAATTTCTAAGATACACCCTACTTTCAAAATCATATGAACAAACCCTAATTTAAAAATCAAAAAATGAAACAACTAAAACTAAACCCTAATAAACAACAAAAAAGTAAAAAAAAAACTACATACCAACTATCATGATTGACTGGCTTGGATGAATCCCACACATTGTTATCGGAAGAAGCTTCAGTGATAATCAAAATCAGATTGGGGAAGAAACCCCGAAGAAGCTTCAAGAATTTCAGTATCATGTTTGTGTGTCTTATGTCTGTATACGAAAGAATAAAAAAAAGAATCGGGTTGATAAGATGCTAGACCAAAAAGGTAACCGGAAGCCCAAAATTCTGCAGGAGCCCAACGCTTAAACTGACGTCGTATTTCTCCAATTTTAGTATATATAGTAAGTAGTAATAGTAATAGAATAGCAAATGGGCCAAAGCAGACCAAAGTTAACCCAACACATTTCCGTGTTATTTTGTGACGACGCGTAATAACTTTTAGTATATAGATGAGGTTTTGTTACCTGCGCGTTGTCGCAGGAGCATTGTTTTGATGTTAACAGCGTATAGAGTTTGCTAAATTGCAAGAGAACACAAAATCTCATGAATCTTTTCATGTTTGCATTGAAGTTGTTTGTATCAACAAATCAGAAACCATTAGATAGGAGAACTTGACTTGCAAAGTACACCCTTAGAGATTTTGGAATCATTTTTTGCTTAATCTAAGTTTTAGTTAATGATATATCTTTTTATTTCAACATTATGAAAAGTTCACACTTGAGTTGATAGTTTATTGTAGTTCTAACTTGTTTTGTAATAATATCAAGTTAATGTATATAAATAAAAATCATATAACCATTGCCATGTTATAGAAATTATACTCCAATAAGATGACAACCATGATATTATTTCAATTTGTTTTGTAACAATAACAAAATAACAGATTGCATCTAAGGTATCATTTCCAAGGTCAACTCGTAAGGTGGTCCAAACAACGAGAGCAACAGACTCCCCCCCCCCCCCGCAAAATCACAAAATCGATCGAGTTAATTTTAGAGGTTTTGAAGAAACTCCTACGATCCACCACCCCACACCAAAACTGGAAAATCCACCTACCGTACCATGCCAAAACAAAAAACCGTCCACTCACCGACTTGCACCCCCCCTTTCCCACTAAATAGGTACTGCTCCATCACAGTATTTAGATAGCAAAGGTTCTGTAAACTATAGATATTCGAGCTATCGTTAGGATAATAAAAACCAAATAAGAGATAACCGTTTTCCCTCCCACAAAGACTAACCCGATGCCATTAGTTGTACAAAAGATTCCATCAAAACGATCAACACAAATCACCACAAGCTCTAATAACCAACAATTGTAGGTTAAATTTTTTGTAGAATGAACTTGAGGATGAATTTCCATCACCACTACACCCCCGGGTTCCGTGTATGAAACGAAATTGCTCTCCGTAGGAGCATTAACCCAACTGTTGGTATCGTCATCGGATGACTCGGAAGTGTTTAAAGAAGGTACATGGTTAAATTCCATTTCCATGACAATTGTAAAAACCCAAAACTTCTATTTATAATTTACTACCCCTTTCATCCGCCATAAGCACATCCTTGACAATATGGACCTTCAATCGGGTTTCCAACCACACTTCACACAAACTTAAGGAGGTCGTTGAGACGTAGTTGGCCGTTTTATTAGGAACATGAACGAACTTTTCTATGAGACCACCGATATGAACACCCCACATGATTTATTTGTTACAAAGCTCCACAAGACGAACATTCTCTAATCGTGAAGAGGGGATTCAAACGATAATCGAGTGACGCCATAAGAATTAAAAAAAAAGGGATAAGAAGAAGAATTAAATGGCAAAGAGGTTAAAGGAGATTATTTTTTATTTTTCAAGTTTTTTTTAAACATCATATTTTATTAACGGACAAAACGACATTGAATAACTTAAACCGATAATCAACTTGCTTCACGGTAGCTCTTTAAAAGAAAAACGCATAAAGGAGCGGAGGAGTAGGAAAGCGCGGAGCTATTAAAACCTTTCTCCTTTAGGGTCGTAGTTCCTCGGAACAACCCTCCTTATACCCCTTTTATAGTTTGTTAATCTCTTAAAGGTGAGCCGTATTTCATAAGTGACACAAAGGCAAGTTTTAAATCTTTTGTTCGGGAACTTATTATGATAATGCTTCAGTTGAAAGCATTATATTGATGATGATTTTTATTTATTTTTATAGACAATGTTTTTATATTTTTGATTTTTTTTATAATTATACTAATAAAAGAAAAGTGAAAAAAATATTTTTGTATTTTTGTATTTTTATATTTTTATAATAAGAAGAAAATATTCACAAACGGAAAACAATAACTTCACGAGGAAGGGTCTTCAAGTCACTAATCGTCAAACCGTAACGATATTGTCGCAACACACCTCCCCGGCAGCGGCGCCAAAATGATATTTGACTTTTTAGGGTTAATTATATCAAATGTATAGTATAGTATTACCGAAAGTATCGGTCTCTCGCTTCGTTATCCACAAAGTTCGAAACCGGACCTGGGTTGTTTTGTCCCGACAAGGCGTGAAATTGACGGTTACGTTATTGGTTTGACTTTTGGATGCTTGAATAATCAAAGATATAATGAGTTTTCTAAATCTACGGAAAATTAATGGAAATTTAAACTAAGAAAAACTTAAATCTACGGGAAAAACATAAATAGGCTCGGGAATTTAAACTTAAAACTATGGGAAAGCATAAAAAGGGCATAAAAGGAAATCCTAAGGCTACGGGAACATAAAAATTAAGGCAATTAAACTTAAAACACAAAAACGATAACGGAAATTAAAAATGAACGCGACTAAAAACCTAATTTATCGAATTTTAATCCTAAAGTGAAATTTTTACTTTTAATAAGTCCTAAGTGACTAAAAAGTAAGAATAAAAAAAACTAGACCAAAAACGGGGGTGGTTAAAGTGAAAAACGCGAAGAAAATAAGAACGGGATCGAATCCCGTTCTTTAAAAACCAAAATTTTGCAAAAATGACCCTACAAAAGTAAAACTATTTTTCCTAGGTCCTAAACGACAAAAGAAAATTTTAAAAAAAAGATTTATATTTTTTTGACTTTTAATTTATTTATTATGAATTAATTAAGATTTTAATCTAAATAAATTATAAAAAATACTAAACGATTTTATAAAAATCTAAGAAAATTACATAAAGTAGCTAAAGTTATTAGGAATCTATGAAAAATACAAAATGGTTCCCAGCTTATTTGAATAAGCCGGGAAAAAAGCAAAAAGAGCTTATAGGCTTATTGGCTAAAAAAGGGATATAGTAATAAAGTGTGCAAACAATAGCAGATGAGCTATTGTAGCACAATTGGTTATCAAATTTCTCTTCAAGAAACAACTTTATTAACTCCAATCTGTTTCTTGGCTAATAGCATCTCCATCTCAAGCATGGTTATGGCATCGAAAGACTTTCTCATCTACATCTTCGACCTACATAAAATCTTGCTTTCTAAAGAAAGGTTGTTGATGATTGGATTTACAAAACTGAAGTATTTCATAGAACAACTATGTTCTCTTGTGACGTGAGTGAAGCAGAAACCGTAGTTCATTCAAGTTCAAATAATTTCCAAGTTAAAGGACGGTTAAATTTTATGCTCATATGGATTTATGTGTCCAATTCAGGTTGCTAGCTAAATGGGAAGAATTATATTCTGGTAATTGTCGATGATTGCTCAGATATACTTGGGACACTCTTTCTTCGTTCCAAGTGAAACACCTGAAGTTTTAAAAGACTTTCTTCACGTGATCCAAAGAATCTTCAAGCCGTAATTTCTGTTCGCACTGACAGAGGCACTGAGTCTTAAAAAGACATTAATGCATCATTAAAGAAGAGGATTGAGCATAAAACTTTTACACTCTAACACCTGACCCAGAAGGGATTGTCGAAAGGACGAACCGCACTCTTGTTGAGGCTGACTAGAACGATGTTTTAGCTTCTAAACTTACCTTGATGGTAGTTCTTTTGGTTGAAGCAATTGCAACTGCTGCTTTTACTCAAAAAAGATCAATCATCGTCCCAACTCTGTGAAGAAAATGACATATCACAGCATTAATGGACAGAAAACCCTTAATTAAAAACCTTCACATCTGTGGTTGCACTTGTTACCTAAACAAGAGATGGTGGAAAACTTGGATAAGAATGAAAGAAGAAAGAGGATCCGTGCATTTTGGTGGGATAAAACCTTCCCCCCACTCAGTCATAATGGGATATAGTGTCTACAAACAATCAGAAAGCATTGATAGTTGAATCCATACATCTCAGATTTAATGAGATCAAAGAGATGTCAGAGACGTCTATTGCTAATGACACTTCAGGCCTCGTTCCCCAACGACAAAAGGCGTCAGATTATGACAACCCTGACCCCGCACCAGAACTACAAATGTTTCTCCTTTAGCTGACACAGTTCGTCACAACAGGAGTTGGATCTTCTTTCGGTCCTTTGTACGATGATTTTTTCAATGAAGGTTCATTCTCTGTCAACAAGTCTTCTTCTCCACCGACACTTCTATTCAGAAAAGACACACTCCCTTCATGCTATTCAACTACTTCCAGAACGACCAAAACTCTAACCAAATGTTCATGTGAGGAAAAACAAAGATAATCAAGCAGGAATTTAACAATCATTTCTGTACACGGTATAAGAAAATGTGAGGTTTTCTTACGCAATATTTGGTAGTTTCAAATGTGTACCTTCAAAAAACCCGCATATCTCCACCCATCACCATTCACCGCATGGACCAAAAGACTTCCACTCGTTACATCCTCCCAAGTACTCTAGTACGCATCCCGCCACTCCCACTCTCCCCAAATACACCCTCCCCCCAGCACCCACCGCGCCGCACACCTACCATCCAACCGATCAAACTTGCAACAATCATGAAATTTTGTATGTACGCACTGTGAGTATTGTTGAACCGAAAAACATTAGGACGCAACTGGCTGATTTGCATGGATAAGAGCATTGCAGGAAGAACTTTCATCAGTTTGAAAGACTACAGTCTGGGAAATCGTTGATCAACCTTTTGGTTAAGAACGATAATCAAGTAAAGTGGTTATGGAAAAGCAAAAAGGTGAAACCAAAACTGTAATAAGATAACAAGCATGCCTTGTCGGGCAAGGGTTATGGTCAGGAAGAGGTTATTGATTTCAAAGATATCATTTGCTCCAGTTGCTCGCTTGGAGGCTGTCAGGATTTTTGTCACCATATCTGCCCAAAGTCTTTTCCATTTAATCAGATGACGTGAAAGACAATTCTTAATTTTCCATTGAAGGAGGAGGTTATGTTCGCGCAAACCAGACGGAATTCGTTAATCACTGATATCCCAAAGATAAAAGTTTTTACCGTCTATGAAAGCTATATATGGATTAAAACAAGCTCCGAGAGCCTGGGTATGATGAACTCTCTATAAATTCTGCTTTCCAACGGTTTTAATAAAGGTACATTGACTTGTTCCCCATTCACGATAAAAACGGGGAGGACATTCTACTCCCCCCCATGTTGGTAAATTTAGTTGATGACATTAATATAGGTATCCCAAACAAAAATTTTCAAAACGTTTGAAAATTAAAGCCCCGGTAGATTTGAGATGTCCCTTCATGGGGGAAATGAAATTCTTTGTAGGACTTAGATCCACTCCATTCCCTACGCGGTATCTTTTATTCAATCAGGCCAAATATACTTTGAGGATTCTTAAAAAAACATGGTATGGAAAAAGGACCAAAGCCTTGGTACACCAATGGCTTAGAACCTAATTAGATGCAGACTTGAGTGGTGGAAACCCGTAGGACCAAACTGACTACCATAGTAAAAATGGGTCACCTCATGTATCTGACATTAGTAGACCAAGACATAGGTGCACGCCAGTATAGTTATTGTGAAGATATCAAGCAAGACGACTGAAAACCACCTCACGCGGTTCAAAGTATCTTTCGATACTTAAAGTGGTACATTAACATTGGACCTATGGTATTCGAAAGTCTGGCTTTGAACTAACCAGCTTTTTTAGATGCCGATCAGGCCGGTTGCCCGTTGTTACTCGGGGGGCAAAAAAGCACTTCTTGGAGGAAGTTACAGTTCCTAGGTGAATAATAGTTAGTCAGCTGGATGTCCAATGAAGAAAGGGATTGTACTGCAATGTTATACGCAGAGGCTGATTACGTGGCTGTTTTCTGGAAGTTGTGCTCAAGTAATGTGGAGAGGACACAACTTCAAGATTATGGGTTTCAACTCATCCAAAATACCGTTATAGTTTATGCGATCTCAGTCAGCCATAGCACATCTCATGCAACCCGTGTCAACACTCTGTACCAGCACATCCATATCACGGTATCATTTCATCAAGGAACTACAGTTGAAAACCGGTTATAATTGAATTGTATTTGCATAATACTGACTACAAATTTTTGGCTGATATGTTTACTAAAGCCACTATCCGAGGATAGGTTTCAAGTTATCTTGTCTGGCGAATTGGTATGGAGATGTTTTTGACTCCAGCAGAAATGGAGGTTTTGACAAGTATGGAATCTGCTTGATACTTCCATAAACATACAAATGTACATTATTTTTGGAAACAAGAAAATACAAAAATATAAAATTTCAAAAGAAAAATATACAAAATCGAAAAAAATTTAGTACCTGAATGTTGATTAACATCGACACAGGCGGTGTAAATGAAGTTAAACAGGAGTTTCAAAATGTTTTCAATACTTGCCATTTCTAATTTTTCTTAATGACTTGTAATCCAAAAAAATACAAAAATATAAAATTTCAAAAAGAAAATACAAAATCAAAAAATATCAGAAAATGTTTCACAAAAAGAATCTTCTCGACATGTCTCTTGGAATCGATAACATTTACGTACCTAGAAATGTTGATTCATATCGACACGGGCGTGTAAATGAAGTTCGAACAGGAGTTTCAAATGTTTTCAAAACATGTCATTTCTAATTTTTTTTCTCTATGACTTGTAATCACTCTCAGATTGCAACTCGGCCCTGAACGACAAAGGAAAGTGTACGCATAAGTGCGCTTATGTATTAATGATTGTTGGATACATCATAACATGACAATTCTTATGTATTCAACACATTATAAAAGGTCTTAATAACATCTATGGAATAATAATGACTATTAAATAGATTGATTGTTATAAGATAATTAGGTGGTTGAGCACAATTTTTCAAGAATTCTTCGATGACAATTAATAATCTTTCAAAATTGTGTGCTCAACAATGCTAACCCTTAATTTTATATTCATTTTACAACTTGGTATCATTGTTTTTGGTGTCAAACATATGTAAAATCGAGGGGGAGCAAGTTAATGTTCCATGTAATTCATGCTAAGTAAACGTTTTCCCCATGGTATTTCAAGACAAATTTTAATCACAAAGTATTTCAAAAACTAAGTGAATTAGTATTTAAAATAAGGGGAGAAATGTATTTAAAATGTGATCTTTAAAATAATAAGTGATCTTATCGACTCAAAGTGATTGATACTCTTCGAAAAAGGTTTTATGGTTACGATCTCATATCCTACAACATCTTATTTCACGACGATTCTGAAGTCATAAGGTGGTAAGGTTAGGTATTTGTCCTATGATCCAACCAGAACCGGAAGGATCTACCCAAGGACACTCCATAGTTAGAAATAGCAGTCCTTAGGTATGATTGGAGATGAATGTGTATAAGGGAAGAATGCCGACTAAGATTGAGCTAACACTGGAACAATCACAACAAGGTGTTAGTAATGACGTCTTGGTAAGCATTGAAGGGGTTGAAGAATTAAAAAGAAATGTATGGATAAAGGGTGAAAAGAAAGAAGCCCTCCACACAACTTAGGTAGAAACCGGGTCAATACATATGCTGTCAGAATCACAATGTTGATTGCTGACATTGAAGACGACATCATGGACCCAGTGATGCAATGCACAACCCTTCCCAGCCATTCGAGTTTCTCTCAAAAGAAACTTGTCTCATTTGTCACGGAGATACACACGACTTCTATTGACTTTCTCACTCCGAGTTAGTTTTATATGAATTAGTGGCAGTCTTTTTTTGTTTTGCCCCCACCTCCAGCCGCCCGATTACTAAAACCAAAACGCACTAATCGAGTCTAAAGGCAAGAGATCCATAAATAAATCTCATTAGGACACACTCCATTACTAACACTTGTTAAACACCAATTAGTTCACAAGCTGTTAAAAAGTTCCCTCCATTATCCTTGTGATTATGCCAGAGTGATACTTATGTACTCACAATGAAGATGGAAATCCTGCTTGAGCCAGCATCAAACAAGCTCCTGGTAGGTGACTTGCGAGATTCTATATGAATCAAACTTGTGTCAACTAGAAAGAAACGACGGTGCGATTCAATGAGAATCATACTGTTCCAAAATGAATTGACGGCTTAATCAGAAAGATATAACATATCTGATATCACTCTTAACCGTTTTGTCTGCTTTGAGACGAATTCCGGGTAATGAGAACTAGCAAGCTGGTAATCTAATACATCCTGAGTTAGAAGATCTACGCTTTGAGCTGAACCCTGTCAAGGAGATGCTATTGAATCTACGTGATCCTACTAGGGTACATTATTTTATACTGTAAAAACGAGTCAGAACCAAACCGAAGGTTAATCTAACCAAATCCGGACGAATGACAAAGCCATATTCGTCCACACGCTTTATTGCTAACTGATTTATTTCAGGATACACATAAAGATGGAGATGGTGATGCCTTATTCTAGCTGAAGTCGGATTCATTACCATATGCTCATGCTCAAACTACAAAGACATACTATAAGCACTTGAATTCAAGAATTCATGACAGCTCAAGAATTGATAGACAAAGACTTCCACACAAACTCTGATATGCAAATCTTCCTTCAAAGATAATCAATCCTATCAAGGAGAAGTGTTAGACAAGCTTTCAGATGGGCAAAGTATGAGCATGTGGTCAATAACACAAATATCGTCAAAAAGGCGGCAAAGACGATCAAGACGAAGGATAAAGAGTTAAAGATTCTCAGACACCAAAGACGAAGTCAAATAGACATAAAAGGCTAAAGATTAAAGAATCACAAAGCATTAGAGGCACAACCTAAAACGTAGACAGAAACAAAGATCATAAGAGCTTAAGACAAAAGTGAAATCTCATTAACCTCACGAAGGATTGTCACAAATGAACTCACTTCAGGGGAGATTGTTAGCCTCAAAATATTGAGTCGAACAATGGAAGTTCGTTCATTAATTATATTACGTCTCGGTCATTAATTAATATACGTTGTAATAGGCTAGACGGGTAAACGGGCTCTTAAATGTAAGCTAACCGGTCACGTATATCGGGCGAAAGCCCAAGTAATCCCGAGCCTGGCCCGTAGAATTACTAAAGGCATGAAAGCCTTTTAGTTTTGATACATATACACCTCCTCAAGAAAAGTGAGGGGGTTGGTCATTTGTAACTTACACATTTACAAGTAAACAATCTCATTCTCTTACTTTCTCTCTCTCTTGTTTCTCTCTCTACATTCTTCCTAGTTTCTTCCTACTTTTCTTGTTCATCATAATGAAGTGAAGTGATTCTTGGGTTACCGACATAACCGACTTAAGCTAAATGTAACAAGTTTGAAGAGTTATATGCTAGTGCTAATGAGGAGCTATACCCCGGTTGTGACTATGTGACTCGATTAGACTTTATGGTAAAGTTTACTTATTTTAAGGTTAAAGGTAAATTGACTGATTCTATATTGAATGAAATGCTAGAGTTTTTCCAACATGTATTTCCCATCATGAAAGGATACACGCTCCCACTGTCATACTATGCAATAAATAAGACATTAAAAATGATCGGTTTACGGTACGAGTCGATACATGCTTGTGTAAACGATTGTTTCTTATTTCGGGGCGACAATAAACAAAGATGTACATTATGTTCGATTTGTAAAACGATAGATGAAAGACGAGTAACCACCGAGAAGAAAGTTCCTAAGAAGTGTTGCGTTACTTATTCTATCATTCCTAGACCTACAACGTTTGTACAAGTCTAGCACAAGCAAAGGAAAATGATTTTGGCATGCTACTAGAAACGTGTTACGAAGCCCATTAAGATGCATACACACCGTTTATGGTAGAGCATGTGAAGCAACCTGTTGACACCAAGTATCTGAAGTTTTGCAAAAGAATCCAAGAAATGTTTTTGATTAGGTTGGTTGATGGTGGGTTTTCAATCCATTTCGACAACCTTAGTCAGCTTACAGCATGTGGCCGGTGATATTGATGAACATTACAATAAGCCCTCTGTGGTTATGTAATGAAAGGGAGTTCTTTATTCTGATGTTGTTTTATTTTCTGGCCCCTAAAATCCCCGGGCAAGGACTTGATGTTTACTGAGCCTTTGATTGATGACTAAGAGTGTTATGGCACTGAAATGTGTCGAGACTATAGACTTCTAACAAGCCAGAAGTCAATATAAGCGATGGTATTTATCGACCATCAAGATTTTCCTCTCGTAGGTAGTTTTGTCTGTGTGGAATGGGGCAAGGGTACCATAGGCATGCCTACATGTATTAAAGACACTCCAATTGTCTTATGTTAGCAAACAACTTATGTTGGCCTCAGAAGATTCTTAAGAAGCCCATTAATGTTAGATAGGTCACTTTGAAATTCAACGGAGAGATAGAAGACGAGATCCACACAAGAAAATTTTGACCGGGATCAAATCCAGGCTCAACTTGCTAGATTGCCCACGCGTGTGAAGGGTAAACATCCGAAGAAGCTTAACGGACTAAATGAATCATGTCTTTTACGAGCATGAGTAGTGGTCATTTTCTTACACTAAAACACAACTTTAGACATCATGCAATAATAAAAATGCGTGGAGGCCAATATTTGAACACTTTGTTAATGAATGACAAATCTAAAGACACCGCCAAGGCAAGACAAGACTTGAAAAGGTTGGGCATTCAAGGGCTTAATGGCTGTCCCAAACCAAAAACGGGAAGTGCTCAAAGCCTTAGGCTGCGTATTCTTTCACACCAAAGAACAGAAAAAAGTTTTGTCAGTTCATCAAAGGAGTTAAACTACCAGATGGGTTCGGATCCAACTTCAAGCACAAAGTGACCGAAAAATGATAACCATATATAACGGGCTTGAAAGTCTCATGAGCTTGTTATATAATGATGCAACGTTTACTTCCTTACGGACTTCAGCAATACTTGCCCGATGAGGTTGCAAAACCAATAATCGAGCTATGTTCATTCTTTAAGACAAATATGCTTGCAACTTTGATGGAGGATGACATTTGACAACTAGAGCAATGGTATCAATATTCTTGCAATCTCCAAGCTCATATATCTCCTCGTTTCTTGACTTTAGAATTCACGACTTGGTTATCCTATTTACCTCTAGAGCCTCTTGAAGGCGGGCCTATTCGCACCTAGGTGGATGTTTTCCATTTGAAAGATCATAAAGAACTAAAAGGTTATGTAATAAAATAAAGCTAAGCCCGAAAGTTTCGTTGAGGAGGTATGTGTTGCGAAGAAGCATTGACTTTCACTTCTCATAATTTCCGGGATGTTACCACGAATTTAATCATCAGGCCTATAATAGTGGATCCCCCCCTTCCCCCAATGTGTCATTTTTAGGTGTTCCGATCAATATGTAAATCGATTGGTTTACGGTCGGTTATTCGGTTTGATGCCCAAGAGTTGAAGAAAGTGACATGGTATGTACTTCACAACATTCCTGAAATCGACACGTACCGTCCCAGGTCAAAGGTACAACGTTTGTAATTTTTTGAAACTGTCTTTTTCTAACTTATGTTTTTTCGACGACTTATTCTAATACCATGAACGTTTTTCAGTAAATTTCCTAACAAAGACATGAAAGAAGAATTCCCCAACTGGTTTGGGTCGCAGGTAAAATTAACATATTTTGTGTACATAACGTAAAATAACATAACATATTTTCAGTGTTTCTATCTAAAGCCTATCTTCTTTATAGATCTGTCAACGTCACGTAGACAATAACCAGGTGTTAGCGCAACCAGCGAGTTATTCGCTTTGGCTTGTGGACCAACATCGACTCCAATCTCAGTCAACTCTTGCGTAGTCAACGGTGTGAAGGTTGTCGTGCACAACCGCGATGAACGTCGCACAACTCAAATAGCGGTATTTGTTCGCACTCATGGGAAGGACGAAAAAAGGAAAAAAAATTACTAGGTGAGCTTCAAGAAATCCCTTGAGTTTTTGGTATTGTCATTTCAAAATTTAGTGTGTTGTTCCGAGTTAAGTGGTTTGACACTAGCAACGAAGGACGTAAAGTCAAACAAATTATCCTTAGAAACAACATGACACAAATCTTGACAAAACGTGAGGCGTTTAAAGATGATCAATACATTCTAGCAACACAAGTCAAACAATGCTTCTACCCTGAAGACATGGCCAATACGACAATCCTACGGAAGGTCGTCGAACATGTGAAATCATAAAAAGTTTCGGACGTGGGTTTCAGCGTAGGTGAGGAAGGATCCTTGATGCTTAAACATTTTGACCACTCATCTGAGCTTACCACTTTCTATTAGTATACGTGACATGGGATAATGCGACACATTAGCATATAGAAGGTCAATCACGAGGTTGCGCAACTGCCAAATATCATTGATCTTGACAAAGATGATGATATTATTGATGATGAAGATGCCCTTCCTCAAGATTTAGCAGATTCTGATGATGAAGACCTCGTCAATGTTGATGATGATGATGGTGTAAAAGTTGTTTATTCTAGTGAAAAGAAGATCTTGATCTGGTTTTAACTTGCACAAACAATTATATATTTGAATGAATGAAGAAATTGTTATGATTGTTTAAATGTGTATATTTATTTTGATATGTAAAGTATTTGATGTGTGCATGCATTTATTATTTTGTGCATGAATTGCTATATGTTATCCCTAGTTATTGAGACTTGAACAATTTTAGCAATTTGACACGGGAGGCGCAGCGGCGGTGATGGTGGCGGTGATGATAGTCCCCCTACATACCATATACCCACCGGTTGTGGGGGTTGCTTCGTTAACCGAGGTAAGAATTTCTTCATTATTACCCACCGGTTGCGGGGGTTGCTTCGTTAACCGAGGTAAGAATTTCTGGATTATTGTAATACAAGCATAAATTTGATACATTGAATTTGTTTGCCTTGAATTTTTATGACTTTATCACTCACTTGATTTTGCATGCAAAGGCACCTGAAAACCCAATTTGGGTGGAAGAAAAGCGGGCCGGTTGCATACCCGCCAGGAGACCTAGAACCTCAGGTTAAAGAAGATCACTGATGACAAAGGCCCCGTCCTGATCCGGTTTGTGTGGGACGACAAAAAGACCCTGATGCCTCTCGGTGAGCATGCATCTCATTGGTCTAACTACCTTGGGGAGCTTATTAGGGAGATGCCTTTGTACTACCCTTCTTGGCAAAAGGTCTCGGCGGAGCGGAAGGCGGCGATCGTGACAAAGATTGGGGTTAGTTATTTCATTATCCTTTTATGTTTATTTCATTACGTGTCATTGTATATAAGTTGTGTATATTTATCTAAACTCGTTTATTTATTTATATCATATAAATAAATAAACAAATTTAGATAAATATATAAATTATATCTCTAACTCTGTCTTTGTTTTGTTGTATATGATTGCAGACGCAATTTGACTTGAAGCCTCACATGCAATCCTAGCGCTGGACATATATCAATGCAGGCATCCAGCAGCATCTGCAAAAGTTGTACAATACCAACAAGGCTTCCCTCAAGGCAACGCATTGGGTTATGAACCCCGAGACCGGGACTTACGATGTGGAGAGCATCAGGGAGCAACGTCCCCGAGACAATACCCCGGGCAGTTGGGATGCACAGATACCTTTGGAATGATCCAGAACCTAGCCCCGAGCCGACCGCTCAAAATCGCCAAAAACGGGCCAAGAGCACGGTCGTATGCCGGCAGCGATCCCGGTCACTTGCTCGCCTTCGAGATCAAATGGTAATAAACATTATAATTATTTTACATACATATATACATAAAAAGTCATGATTATAACGCTTTGGTGTGTTGTGTTTTTTCTTTTTTAATTGTTTCATCCTTATATACGTGTTTATTACAAGATAACTGAGAAGCTCAGCCACTCGGGAGTACCCGTCGCTGATCCATACCTTCTTCGTGACACACAGAACTGTAACGGAGATTCACACTCGTGGAATGAGGACCGGCAATAGTACTAAGTTTGTTTCAAAACACGCACTTTTAAATGATTTGCCGGAAGAAATATGTAACAACCCCGACTAATATATAACTATCTTGTGTTTTTGACACTACAAAGGAGTGAAGATGTTGAGGCTTTCAAAGCTCTGGCTCCAACACCGAGACGGGTGTGCCCTACACCGAAGAAGAGATCATGGCCATCATTCGAAAGGGAAAGCAGCGGGGGCACCTTCTTGGTGTTGGTAGGGTATTGCCGGGACAGGCCACGAATGGATTCGCACTCCCGACGCTTCAATCCACACCGTCGACCCCGGGGCCGATTGTCGAAAGCGCAAAAGAGTAACAAAGCACATCCCCCCGACGCAAACATGTGAAGATGACATGGCTGTTTTAGGAGTGACGACATTTTCAAAATCATGCTGAATCATTTGACAGCCATCACCTGAGTTTGGGGGTGCCAGCGGGAGTGGTGGGTGCGGGGATGATGAGCCGGGCGGCGATGAGGACGACGACGAGGATGACGATAGTTAGAGATGTTATACATATAGGTTAGTATGCTATTTTGTTTCTTCAACTATATATTGGCGATCCTTATGTAAACATTTGTTTCCACGTACATGTTATCATATTTGATTATGACTTGTATCTTGCGGGATAATGCATAGGTTTGTGACTAGAAGCTCCCTTTTGTAGACTATATTGTGTTATTATGATTTTGGATGATTAGCTTTATAATCAAATTCTTGGATCCGTTATAATGTATTGTGTTTGGTACAAAAAGTTGTGATGAATTTGGAAATAGTCTATATTGGTTTAACAGGTTTGAATTGTATGGTAGGATTTTTCCGAAAAAATTCCGGAAAAAAAATCTGGAAATGCTTCTGGTTCTGCTGCACCAAAAAAAATGCAGTACCTATCCCGGGCAACATACGCCCTGGAAAGTCAAATAAAAAAAATTAAAAACGAATCCCGGGCGACATGTCGCCCGGGAAAGCAGAAATTAAAAAATGAATTAATAATCTCGGGCGACATGTCGCCCGGGTTAACTGGCACTAAACGACAAATAACATAATTTATAGTTGACAAGTTAACGTATATGAAACTTTTCCCGGGCGACATGTCGCCTGGGATAAGTCGAAATTAATTAATTAATCAAACTTAAGAGTTAATTATTTTTTTTATTAAACCACTTTCTCGGGCGACATGTCGCCGGGAAAGTCATCCACCGTGGCACTTAATAGTTTGCCTGAAACTATGCGGGCCCCACCAAGTCGCTCGGGAAAGTATCCCTGACGAGCTTTCCCTTTCAACTTATCCCGGGTGACATGTCGCCTTTGATTGGTATCCCCAGCGACAAGTCGCCCGGGAAGGCATGGAATTGTCGCTGGGGATAGTGGTAAATGTTGTAGTGAGTTAGATGTTATTTGCTGCTAGCACTTATCTAAAATAAAGTTGTAATGATCATGCTTTATTATTAGTGAGATTTAGGAGTTAGATGTCATGTGCAATGGCATAAGTAGGAAGACATTATATCATGAGAATTGGTTTGTATACGATATGGTTTTGTTTGATACATAATTCAATCCCATTTTATGTGTTGTGTGGCGAATCAAAATATAATATGTACAAATCACTACTCTTTTTATTATAGCTTTGTGTCAGTGAGTTAATGGTTATTAACAAGGTTTCGACTACTTGCGCGTTGCGATGAAGATATGCAGATTTTTTATGATGATAACCGATAATTAAATTACCGGACAAATACTGATATGAAAATAGAAATCAAGATCGGGTATAGTTTGTAACATACGGACAATGATTGAGAGAGTACAAATGTGTGAATTTAATTTTTGCATGGATGATGTGAAAAGATGTTTATGTTTGTGAAGAAGTGGATCTCTTTGCTATCACAAGGATAGTGACACACATAATTAGGCATACATTTAAATATATCAATCAGGTATGTCAATTAATGCTCATAATAGGTGAAAGTTATAAAAAAATGTAAAAGTATAACGATAAAAATGAAAACTTAAAGTGAATAGTAAGGAGAGTTGTTTTGTGTTTGTAAATTTTATTAACGTGGAAAGAGCATATTGATACCCTAGGCTGGTAGGTGAGGTTGCACAATAAAAAAAACGCCAGCTCAATGGGCGCGAGGCCTGACATTGGACCTGGTTTCATAAGGGCCTTGCCTGGTGGTGTCAGCCGACTCATGTGTGTTTTGTAGGGTTGTGTTGTATTTGTGTTCTTTTAAATTATGTGTGAGTAAGAGGTATCTTACAACGCGAGTATGAAAAGACGGTGTGTTTTTCATTTAAATTATAAGTTCTAAGTTATAAAAAGAAAATATTAAAATGACAACAATTTTTAATGTAACACGAAATTTATGACAGCAGGTATCCAATACTTTAATCACGACTATGTTACATGAAAGGATAAAAATAATTGTAATATTTTGAAAATGAAGCAGATGCATGAATGTACCCCTGAGGGTAATAATGGAGTAAATTGATAGTATACATGACCGTATAATCGAATGACACGTTAATTTATTCACTCTATTAGAAAGTCAAAATGAATGTCGACATACTTAAAATATATGAACATTATTAAAGTTGAATTTGATTACAAAGTTAGCTAAAACATATTTATCGATTAGACATGCAAGAACTTACATAAAGAAAACGTACGGTAAAATTAGCTAAAATTGAGCTGATGCCATTGATTCTTTGCATTGATCCGTGAAAACGACCGGACCATATCGAGCCAATTTGGTTTTTGATTCGGCGTTTTGGACATCGATTTTCAATCGAGTACGGTCTTAATCGGTCCTGTAATGGAAAAATTTTTTTTTTCGAATGATAAATGTAAAAGACAATACACTGCTATTTTATAGTATGAGATGAGATCCTTATAGAACATTATCATCTTAAAGAACAAATGGGTGAATTCTAGCCACTCATTTTTTTCATCAAAATAAAAAAACTCACTTCCTACCTTTCACTTAAAAATAAAATATCTTGAAAACGGTAAATCGTCAAAATAAAAAAATACATCATCGTGACGAGTATTTTTTTATCTTTCTATAGAGGGGCACTTCTATATACTTTCGACGTACTTTTTTTTGAACTTATTTTTTCAGTCACGTCTAAAAAAATCGCATGTGATTTTACGAAATCACATGTGATTTTTTCAGACGTGACTGAAAAAAAATTTTAAATGAAAGTCGTCGAAAGAATCACATGTGATTGTGATAGCAAATCACATATGATTTATTCAGGAGTGACTGAAAAAAAAAGATCGTCGAAAGAAATCGCATGTGATTTGTGGTACAAATCACATGTTGAGATTGTGTTACAAAACCAGAACCAAACAATGGTTAATGATTGTGGTACAAATCACATGTTGTGATTGTGATACAAATCACATGTGATTTTTTCAGACGTGACTGAAAAAAAAAGTTCGTCGAAAGAAATCACATGTGATTGTGGTATAAATCACATGTGATTGTGATACAAATCACATGTGATATTTTCAGACGTGACTGGAAAAAAAAATTCGTCGAAGGAAATCACATGTGATTGTGATCCAAATCACATGTGATTTTTTCAGACGTGATTGAAAAAAAATCAAAAAAAAAGTTCGTTGAAAGTATATAGAAGTGCCCCTCTATAGAAAGATGATTTAATTCTCGTCGCGATGGTATGTTTCGTTTTGCGTAACGATTAACGGTTTGTGAGATATTTAATTTTTAAAAAATAGGATGAAAGTGAGTTTTTAATTAAATTAAAATAAGAATTGATTTAAACCATTAGATGAAAATAAAATTGATGATTGAGATAGAGTGGATTGTTCTTTAATTAGATAGTGCTCTACATGAAACTTTTCTCTTTATAGTATATACCCTAATTTTAATAACAAACTTACTTTCTTAAACGAGTACGTGTAAACTTGTACGCAAATTGCAAAAATCGTCTATGTGGTTTAGCCAATGCATTCTTTGCATTTCAAAAATGCAACGATCGTTTCTATAAGAAATATTGCGTTGCAGATTTAGTCCTTGATCGAAGTTAAATGACTAAAATACTCTTTGGCGAAAGATGACATTAATGTTTTAGTCATTTTAGTTTGGCTAAGGACATAATTTACAACCTAAAAGTTGCTCACATGAACGATACGTGTCTGCATTTTTGAAATATTAAACTGTGCATGTGATTTAACCAAATCACAAAGATGATTTTGCAATTTACTCTTTTTTAAAATAATAATGTTAGTACAAAAAGCGTTATAGGTCGATAAGATGAACCTATGTGATTGTTGGGTAGGCCCAATAAGAGAGATCTTGTACTAAATCAAGTGAGTGAAATAAGTTCCTGCACAATCAAAGGTAAATCGTTAGTCTTATCGTGGGGACGGACCCCACGATTGGACTCCGGCGTGAGAGTAAGTGTGAGTCCCAATCTGAACAGATCTTTGCAGCCTGCTAAGGGTGATAGCCAACTTGTACAAATACATATTGACTATATAGAAACACTGACTATGAATACTAATTGTATATGCAGAATCTACACAATAGTACTAAGAAGAACAATGAAAAACTAAACTAAAATCTCGTTAGGACACATTCCATTTCAAACACTTGTTGAACATCATCAGGTTCACAAGCTGTTATCAAGAGTCCTACGCAATATCATTGTGATATTTGCCAGAACATTCAGAGTGATACTCTTTAGTATTCACAATGACGAATGGAAATCCTTCCAGTGTCATCATCAAACAGCACTGCGGTAGGTGACTTGCGAGATTCTATATGAATCAAACTTGTGACAACTGGATATCGATTTGGTCCAGTAAATGAATTGACGGTTGATGAATTTTGATAAAAACATGACACTCTCGATGTGTTACAAAAACTCTTTAACGAGTGACACGTCGATTGATTTTCAAATCAATTTTCTCGTTTATCACTAACGTAAACCTGCAGGTCAAACGGTGGTAACGGCAACCTCAATCCCATTCAAATGCTCAATCTACGAAGACATACTATCTAGAAAGCTCAAGATTTAAAGACAAAGACTTCCGCAAACTCTGATTTGAAGCTTTCAAGATAATGCAAAAGTATGAGCATATTGGTCAAAGACATAAGATCGCAAGATGGCAAAGACGATAAAGACAATGACAAAGGCTTAAATTCAAGATCGCAAAGCATGAAGGAACAAGCCTACAACATATAACGAAGACAAAGACCAAGGACACTCGAGCTTAAACGACAAAAGCAATCTCACTGATCTCATGAAGGAGTGTCATCAATGACCTCACTTCGGGGGAGATTGTTAGCCTCAATTTTATTGAGTCAATAAAGGAAGCTCGTTCCCGTGTTCAAGACCTCACTTCGGGGGAGATTGTTAGCCTCAATTTTATTGAGTCAATAAAGGAAGCTCGTTCCCGTGTTCAAGACCTCACTTCGGGGGAGATTGTTAGCCTCAAGCAAAACCCGAGCCCAGGGTCCTAGTTAAATATCCTGGCGTACCTTATAACCGAGACTGTGTATATAAGCTTTTTTTCTTTAGAAAAAGTTTAGTTGTTTATTTTACAGTAAATAAGTTTCCTTTTTTTTTTTCCATATTCCTCTCATTTCTCCTCTCCTCTTTGCCTCTCTCTAAACAACCTCACGCGTCCTCTTTCTTTCCACCCTTTCTATTCCGTTTTGTTATTATATATGTTATGAAGTGTTAGCGGGATCCTACAAGTACTTTCTCTTTCAACTTCCAATCCAAGATTAAGCATCCTTTGCAATAAATCCTTGGAAAGAGGATATCTTCTTTCATCTAACATATGGATGACTGTCCCATCTTTAAGTTCTAGTATGTAAACTCCACAAGCTTCATACTGTCTCCAAGTAACAATCTCCCAATCTTGTTGATCATCCCAGAAATCACTTTGATCATTTTCTTCTTGTGAGGATTCCATTATTATCTTCAAATCTCCCCAAAGAATCAACTCAATTCCTTCTAGTGTAATTTCTGAGTACTGCTCCATCACCAAGTCATACAAGTGAAATAAATCTTGTCTATCAAATATATGTAGTACATCCAATAGACAGTTGAATGCTCTGAAGTTCCCATTTGCCCTGTAGATAACAAGATAGTCTCCGTCTGGTGATGATACCTTGTTTAATCTAGCAATGACAGATTTTCTCTCTATGATTTCACTATCCATGGTACCTTCAAATGTAATAATCTTCAGACACTTTCTGTGCTCATCATCACTATTAACATCTGATTGTGGTCTTTTCCTTTTCCTAGCAAGCATCTTTATATGACCACCTTTTCTATTCTTTGTACCCTACTCTGTCACATCTACATTAGCAAGTACCTTTGTTGTGTCTTCTTTCTTTGAAGTTTCTTTAGCAACCCTATTCTTTATACTTTTCTGATCAGGGTCTTTTACTCCTTCATTCATCTCCTGAATCCTTCTTTCATCCTCAATGGAACCAACAGCAGTGAAACTTTCATCAAACCTTTTTACTTTCTCATATAAACTTTGTATGTCTTCAAAAGTTTTGTTCTTCAGGTCTAAGTGTTTCTTGTTTCCAACATGTTTCAAATAAGTCATCATTTGATTCCTTAACTGAGTTCTTGTAGGAGGTTTATTTCTGATTATAATAGCTCTTTGTTCTGCAAGAAACCTTCTTTGAGCTGCAATTGTATCATGAAGGAACTTTGCACTCTCTTCCATAGTTAACTGCTCTCTTTCTTCATCTTGAAGTCTTAGAGCTAGAAGTCTATCAGCTTCAATTCTTGCTTGGATAAAATCATACTCATTTGAAAGGGCAGTCTTTATAACTTCTTCTTTAGCTAGCTTTTTAACTTCTTCTTCTACTTCCCAATCTTCTTGTACCTTTCTAGCCATCTCTTCATCCCTAGCAAGTTTCTTAAACTTCTTTTCAGCTTCAGGAATACCTTCAGATTCAGTATCAGACTCATCTTCCTCTTCAATTTTCTTTTTCCCTTTATCTTTTGGATCAATCTTTAGAAGAGGCTTTAATGTCAATAATGATCTGGTTAAAGTAGGCCTAGGTCTCTCAGTCTCCTCAACATCCTTAAGTTCAACTCCTTTCTCGTTTTCTCTTGAAACTGCTTTGGCTTGACTCATGTTGAGAAGAACTTGAGCAATAGTTTCATCATATCCAAAAATTGTAGGAGTAGGTGTTTGAGTTGTTGGAGTAGCACTTCTTCCTTCAGTTTGATCATCAGTACCTTCATCAGGTCTGTCGGTACTAACTTCTTCCTTGTCAGTACTAACTTTTGATCTGTCAGGACTAACTTTTTCCTTGTCAGTACGAACTACATCTTCAGTACTAACTTCCTTTTCTTCCCTTTCTTTCTCTTCATGCACCACAAATCTTGACCTCCCCATATCTTGAGCATTCTTAGTATCCATAAAATCTAGCGTATCATCAGCAAGCTCATCAAACAATGGATCTTTATGGACTTAAGGTTCAGCTTTGGCAGGTTTCCTCCCCTGTTTGGATACAGACTCCCTTTGCATCTACTGTTTCTTCAAGGACTTCTTTCCTGCCAATCTTTGCTTCAAGGAAACACTCTTCATCCAAGCTCTGTGGTGTGTGATAACAGGTTTGGCTTTCTTCTTAAGCTTTTTGATATGTGCCTTCAAGTGTTTTATTTCCATGGCTTGATCTGTAACCAGTGTACACAAGGAGATACAAAGATCATACACACTTTGGAGTGTCATGCCACCCTCATTCCCTGAAAGGTATTTATCACTAGATGACTGACCTCCATGATTCCCACCAAAACTCTCTGGAATAGAATCAGGAATATGAGTAGAAGGTGAAGGTCTAGGGGATGGGTCAGACTGGGGCTCAATATTAGCTTCCCTTGGGTGAGGAGGAGAGGGTGTAAATTGTGGTTCAGATGGTCTTTCTGAAGTGGCACCCTCATCCTTAGTTGGTTGTACCAACATAGAAGCAAATAAAGGTGTGACTTTCCCTGAAAAATGTTTACCCTTTTTAACCATAAAGGAGAAAACTTTACTTGTCAAAGCATTAACAGGAAAATGGTCTAAAGGCACGGGCACATTCATTAGCTGTTTATCCAAAAAGATTGAAATAAAACGTGGATACATAACAAACTTTTTCTTTGCATCTAAGTGTCTAAGCATACCATCAAAAATTAATTTAGAAAAATTATATTTCTGATTAGATGTTAAGCAAATTACAGCAGTGGCAATGTTAGTGGGAATTTGATCCCAAGAGGTGCTTTTTGAACTAATACAATGATTCATTGTATGAAAAAGAAATCTCCATTGGGGTAAAAATAGAGCTTTGTTAAATGTTAAAACAGTTAAATCCCCCTCATAACCCATGAGCTGAATAGCATCAAATATAGCCTGATTTGGTAGAGAATCTATCCCATCGGCATCATCAAAAAGAAGACCACTTCTTATTAATGCTTTAGAGATAGACACAGGCTTGCCAGCTACTTTGGTAGTAATATACCTAACATTGTTGATTATTTTGGATTTAGCAGACATCCAAAACTGTTCAACAAATGTAGTAGAGACTACTGGACTTACAGTGAGAGCATTGTGAATGGAGCTTCGCGCAAGAAAGTCAATAATCTCATAAAACTCTGCATTTCCACCAGTTTTCTCTAAATAAGCGACCATATTGTGTTTAGGGCATGATTCAAGAACAGCCATGGTTGTTGAATTAGTGATCGTCGGTGAGAGAGAGATTAGGGCTTGAATGAAAGAAAGTATTTGAGAGAGATTACGTGAGTGAACTGTGCAATTGAGACGGGTTTATATAGGTTTAGCAAACCTAAAATCAAAGAAACCGTTTCAATTTACACTTTATACCCTTGGCGGTATTTTCTTCAACGTATCTATAGCGGTACTATCTTTGCCCAACGATATTAAGTCAGGAATACACAATTCCCAACAAACGTGATAGACTAATCGATTCCAAACAAAAGACATCGAATGAAGATATAAAATGGAGTAAGAAATTTAAGATGGTCGAATTGAGGTAAAAAAAAGACCCCATAACAGTCTCCTAAAGAGACACTAGACATGAAGGTAATTAAAAAACCACGGGTACGTGAAAAAAAAACTATGAGATCTCAATAAATGATATAATGCAATGTCTAGTGAAATGTGGAATCAAAAAGAA